>JAODKE010000020.1:17182716-17211642 GCA_026779605.1 Mormyrus hasselquistii | reverse complement strand
GGTGGTGAGGGGGGGGGTTGGGGGTGGGGGGGGGGGGGGGGTGCGGGGAGAGAGATAGGCAGAACGGGACAAAAAAAGACTAAGCAGACATTTAAACACTGCTGTTTCCATGGAGATGCTAAAAGAAAAAAAAAACATTTGCACATGGGTCTGGCTTAAAGATGAAGGACTTCTGCCAGTAATACGTAACGGCAGCAGTGAGGGACCAGGTGGAACTAATCAGCACATATAAGTCTCATGACTCATCCACTCAAGATGGACATCCTGCCTGCCGTCAGGTGTCCAGGAAATACAAACAGCAAATACACTGGAAAATCACAATTTTACATTCCTAAAAGGCGACACAGATAGCCATCAAAACCTAGACATTTCCATGTATTATTACACTCTGACAATCTCAAATGTGTAAATGTGTAAACATATGCAGATTAATGACACTGAAAGTGATTTAATGATGTTATTCCCATTACGAATCAATAATCAATGAATTACAATCATTCTAGGTGCATTGTTGAGTTACAAAACCATTGGACGATGTGTCTTATTGATTTTCCTGCATCACAATAAGAGTCTGTCAGAAACTGTCATTAAACTCTTGCAAGTGTGTGTGTGTGTGTGTGTGTGTGTGTGTGTGTGTGTGCAGTAAGATGACACCTTCCCTGAGACACATGGTGCCCTTAGCTAATCCCCAAGAATAGAGAACCACTTCCTCCATTATCGTTTACCAAGTACCAGTTAAAGTAATTCCTCTTGCATGGCCTTTGAAAGGCGTGAAAACTTATTTTCATCTCATTCGCCACCACGAAAAAAAGAAACTCCAGCTTTGACGTACTAGAAAGGTTTTTTATTCTTTTATTTATTTGGGTAACTCCATCCATCCATCCATCCTTCCATCCATCCATCCACCCTTCCATCCATCCATCCATCCATCCTTCCATCCATATGCCCAACCATCCACTAATCCATCTATCCATCGTCTAAATGCTTATTTTGGTTTGGAAGCCAGTCTAGTTCAGCATGTCACACAGACAATTTGAATTTTACATTTTAAAATTAATATTTATCAGTCATGAAATGTTTTAATTTGAAAAATTAAGTATAAAACCAAAAAGTATAAAAAGTATAACATTATTTGTGATAATAAACATCCAAGTAAATCCAAACAGTACTACACTGAATAGAAGCCGGTGTCTCATCCAATCCGGCGTCTGGATATTGACTGTATCAGATGAGGCTCCCCAGTGCAGCTCCCTCAGCTGACTGCTGCCCCCCCCACAGAAACACAAACACACATAGATTCCCATCTCAAAGCATTTTGCATAATAAGGCTGTACCCTAGTGATAATAATTTTTTATTTTTTGAATAGCACATGGCTTTTCATGGATACACAATCCAAGGAAGATATATAAATTGCCACAGGCTTTAGGAAAAACAAATTAACACAGAGTGGTCCTAAGGGGTCAATCTACATTTTCAATGACTAAACATAGAGTAATTATTGACACTTGTTGCCAGTCAGATAGCATGACCTCGTAATATTAGGTTTCACAGAAGAGATAAATAGATTCAGGGTGGCATATTTCCATGACACCTGCACTCATATCCATGCGTAAAACAAACCAAATTGCCTGCAGGGCTCCGGTGTACTTGATTTGGTGTGATTTCCTAGCTGAACCCAGAAAACCCACCTCCCACATACAACAGGGGCACTATTAGCTATATAAATGGCCGCTGTGTGCAGTTGTATTCACATGCAAACAATCAGATGTGTCATCAGATATCTTCAGACCCCAGATTACAAGGGTGCCTTGTAAAATGTGCCCCCTCAGGTGGAAGCCAATCACTCCATGACTGCTTCCGATTTCTGCACACCGCTAGTTATTCAGTTCTGGCCCCAACTCTGAATTACCTCCAAGCCAACTGATAACATATGTTTCACTTTCAAATTCCCATCCCCGGGTACCGGATAAGGGCGGCTGCGATGGGTTGGCGCCCTGTCCTGGGTTACTGACTGCTGCGTGCCAGTAGCTTCCTGGATCTGGATATGCATGACACTGAAGGTGATCGGATGGATGGATGGATAAGAACAGAAGGTAAATGACATGACTGATCTAAACTGGGAACAAAATTAGGAAAATCAGGGACAATTATAGAACAGGGTCCATTGTTCGATACAATAGTCTTCCTGCATAACTTAGATTTGCCACCAACACCACTGATGTTTAGCAGACTAGTGCAACTTTACATTGAAAGGAATAACCATTTTTTCCTATTGTGTGATTTTTTTTTTACATTTTATAAAAATGACAAAAACTCATTGTCCCTGGACTGTCCTATTATTGTCAAAGCTGTGTAATACCAGTAATTCTTTTAGTGTCGTGTTGGTTTTTAATATGTGAGATTTGATTATGAAAATCCCCATGCTTCTGAAAAAGAAAGATTCATTTTATATTTGACAGAATGACAGAGGCGTGTGCCCCCCTTTTGAAACTCAGATTCTGTATTTATTTAGTTTTTAACTGTCAAGCTTTTCCATTTCCCTCATGGCGACAGAAGCAAATGCTGGATGCTGGAAGTGAGGCCCATGAAAGGGAACCTTTTCCGGCACCCCAGTGTCTGGATGCGAGTCGGGTGACTGCACCAGAGTCAGGTGGGTCACGCAGTCATGTTTGTTCACAATGATGCACAAAATTAGAAAAGGAAGTATGAAGAAGGCTAGCAACTCCCTTAATGGCTTCCGTGGACTGGGAAAAGAATCTGACTGGTTCCTCTTGCTTATATTCCGATTTCATGATAAATGCACACCCCCAGTTTGCTCACTTTATAGTTGTCAGGCAAGACGATTGGTAAAATTAATGGCTGGCCCTAACCCTAAATCTACTGTGGCCCCTCCCCCCACATCAATAATATATCCCCTTTCTTGGCCCCTAGGAATCTACCAAGAGGGACCTATCAGTAAGGTTGCTGGGCACCCCATGAAACGTATTTCTGGCTACAGGCCTGGCAGCTACAGCACCACTAGTCTATGTTGATATCAATAGCATAGTCATTTATTCTCCCAGGCGTGAGACAGTCGCTTCTTGTGTACGTGAAAATCACTTTTGGCTTCCCTGCAGCAGAAAATTACCGCGTGCTAGCCAGCTGTGCCAAGCTGGTCTTCCTCACTGCGTCCCGTGCTGAGGAGTAGATACAATAAATCAAGATTGTGATATTGTAGTTACTGCAGAACATAACAGGATAAGCGGCGATGCCAGCAGAATCATTCTGTCTCACTCCATTTTTGTCACAACATGCTGTGATCGTGAGATACAGGCTGTCACCGTTAGTCGAGTTGTTGAGTGACAAACGTCTGCAAAATCACTAATCGATTTAAAGATTTATTTTAAAACGTACGTTTTAGCCAGATGCCATAAATACCTCTAAACTGCTTCACGTGTTATTCCTCTCATTCCACATTCATTAGGGTACCAAATGAGGTCATGTTGTAGTAAATCAGCAGGTGGCATAGCGGTTATGGAAGCAGGTTCCGAGTTTGAATCACTTATGGGTAACCTGGGTCTGGTAACCTGCCGTGTCAAGAAATGGCGAGCTTCTTTACAGATAAAAGAGAGGCAGGTGTTTCAGACTGTATCACTGGCTGTTTTATTTACTAAAATATCTCCCCTCAACCATAAAAGATGAAAGCGAGGTAAGCCTTACAAACAGCCGTAAAGAAGCTAACAGGTGCTAAAATGCACCACCGAACCGACAGTCTGCAGCCCTGCCTCATTCCGGCTCCTGACATCTGAGAGGCTCCTGGCACGGCGAGAGAATCTCTCCTGAGTCATCCCCTGTGAACTGGGTGTGCACAACCCCCCCTTCCCTGGAGACTCTCCCCAGGCTGTGTATTCAGAAGTGCTGCATACCTTAAGGTAAAAGATTAGCCCGATGCTTTCTACATTTTGTATACAGGGAAAAGCATTTCTTTAGGGGACCCCTTCACTACATTTTTAAGTTGTAGAAAAGCTTATTTCATAGAAAAACATCTCACAACATGCACAACATAATAAAGCAATCTATATAATAATGCTTTCTGGTTGGAGAGATGTGTCTTTTGTGCCACTTGTGCACTTCTTTTACGCTCAGATGAGGACAGAAGGATCAAATAGTGAAAATAAAAGGCAGACATCCCAAGTCTCCCGGAAGTTCCGGGAGTCTCCCGCATATTGATAGCGGCTCCCTGGTAATTAACAAATAATTATATATGTAGCCAATGTAGAAATGCTCCCTGAAATGAGTTTTTGCAGGTTGGGATGTCTGAGTTAAGACCACACATATTGGCACTGTTAACAAAGGCAACAAAATAAAGGTTTTTTTCACTGCTAATTTAAGAATACAACTACTCCAGCGTCTGTTATCCTTTTAAATTACAGCTTTTATGGAGCAGTAGAATCAACACAATAAGCTAATGTTTCAAGTTAGCTCCCTAGGTGGAATTCGTGTCCATTACAGGGCACAAACACAGCAGACCATTTAGAGACACCAGTTCACGTAAATGTAATTGAGGTAGTAAACCAGAGTACCCAGAGGAAACTAATGCAAACACAGAAAGAACATGCAAACTCCACACACAAACCAGGCTGGGAACCAAAGCCATAGTCTTGAATGTTTGAGCACCAAGTGTTATCCATGAGCATACAATGCTAACCTTAGCATTAGCATGCAATGCTTATCTTAACGTTAGCCATTTCATGCCCCACCAGCTAGATGACCCTTGACCTTTTCATATTACCTCGGATCCATGGCAAATTGGATAATAGAATCCTGAGTGTCTTTTAATGCAGACAATATATGGTTTTATAAAGTTACACACATCATCAGTGTCCAAACTGACCACATTAACTCTTACTGTAAAAATTTAATGCCGCTGTGAGGGGGTGACATTAGTTACAAAACCCTTATTCATGTTGCGTCAGGTACGATTTCCCACCAATGCATAATTCTAAATTCATCTTCTGAAGTTTTTTTTTATCAGTCTGTATAAATTTATATAATAAATTTTAAGGAAATGAGTCCCATTGCTTCTTCAACCACAAGAGAATTTCGATGCTTTATATGGTTTTATGGAAACTAACCCAAGGTTTAACAAAATACCTCCATCCCTAGATCGCAAATTGGACTAAATACAATAATCGAACCGCTGCCAACACGCACCTGGACTGGAATTAACATTTTTACAAATGACCGCAATTTGCCCATCCTGCTCCCTCCACTACAAATATCATCTGAGTCCTGCTGCGGCTAGTGGCGCAACTAGGAGAACCACAAACTGTTATCTGTGTGGGTTCCTGTACACAGCTACCTGCTGTGGGTGACATAAACCCTGCTGCCTTTGGGAGGCAGATTAATGGAGATTCATAAAGTTGGGCTAAGAAGCGCGGGCCAAGAGAGGCTTAGCTTTAGAGTTTGACGGGAATTTGCTTATTGATTTGTGCCATTAGATGCTTTCCATCAAGGCTTTTGCCCAGTACTCCCTAATCTCAGAAAATTATCAGCCACTTCAAAGAAACATTGCCATTTCGTGCAGATAGAAAGGATCCCTTTAAGTGGCCCCTAGCTGGGCATCTAAAAGGTTTTCATCCTCACAGTCTTCGCAAACCTCTGCCAGGACAGTGCCACCTAGAGGCCCATGCTATGATCACTTCCATTATACACATATAGGTAGGAGGAGGCAGACTTTATCGAAGATTAAACACCAGACAAGTTTGTAATTTACAGAATGGCTTCGTATTTCTTGAGCCCATGTAACACGGCATATAAATAGACTTTACCAGCTTGTTATGTTATATGGGACCCCGACCTCCCTTAAGTGACTCAAGCCTGAAACCTGCTTCCATAACTACTACGCCAGCTGCTGGCAGACAGCAGCATGAATTCCCTTAGTACCCAAATAAATGCAGAATAAGAGGAATAATGAATGAAGCAGTATAGAGGTATTTATGGCAGCTGGATAAAAGTTAAAATGAAACCAATTTTTAAATAAATGTTTAAATCGATTAATCATTTTCCAGACGTTTGTTACCCGAAGATTCAACTCTAACAGTGAGGGCCTTGTATCTCACCTTGGGAGACATTCAGGATGGTTTTGCAATCTATCATGAACTTGAACTTCATGCTCTTTAAATATAAAAAAGACTCAATTGTTATTACATTTTTTGGTCATCGAAAACAATGGAAAATAATCCACGGTTTAGTCCACGTAGCTGTTGTATTAACTACAGTATGTGTGGAGAGTTTTGAAAAAATTACTTTGTTATGGAGAAATGCTTGCTTGCAATTAAAAATAAAAAAAACTGGGTAACACTTTACTTGAAGAAGCACGGATAATGTAGTGGTACGCTCTTACTTAATGTATTAATTATCCAGAAACTTTCTTAATTACTAGTCCCATGTTCATTCATGTATTTCATGCTGTTACTATGGCAGTTGAATAGTAACTGAGTTACTAAGTTACTTGTGCCCCCTCATGTAAAATGTTATCAGAATTCGCAGCGTTTCAGCCTAGCACGGTCAGAATTCTTTAACAGTTTGTTTATCACTATAGGTGAGGTGGGTCCTACATTGTCCACAGACATGCCGTCTTTTGAGGGCTTTCTCACACTCCGCCTTGACGCTCTGACAGCCGTCCAACGGCCATGCTTGTTGTCTGGCATGTGTTAGGTCTTCGTACAGCAGGGAATAATCTCCCACAAAGGAATACAGTGACAGGTCAGAAACAACTTGAGGAAGCACATAAAATGGGGACTGAACCTCATGGATGTCACTGACGGTCATGGAAAGAGGCTGTCCAGATCCTTGCATTTTTTTCAAATTTGTGTCTCAGCCTGATACTTATAGTTAGTTGCTGATTTGATACACAGCACAAGTGAATGCTCCGTTGCTATGGTTACAGTGTTTGCATTGTGTCGACTGCACAAAAGTGCTCAGAGCATTACTTTTTTTATTTTAAAAAGCTACTTGTGAACATTGCGTTTTCAGGAATGAATTTATTCATACTAATGTTACCGATGTATAGCTCCTCCACCATCATAGTAACTCAAAATGCTTACAGTCACATTAGCTACATGTCATTAAGTCAGTTACTGGGTTAACAACATGAAACATTTACATTTGTTTATTTGTTTCTTTGGCTGACACTTTGAGAAATTAACATTTGGTAATAATCTCAATTATAATTAACGTATTGACTTGTGATTTATAAAGGCAGGTTAACTACCAGAATGTTTTAAGCATAGTACTTAACTAGCTCACAAATCACAATTCTTAGAGCACTCACGATGCTAGTTAGGTCAACCTAAATTTCTATAGCATGACTAACACTTGACACAGATAGACCATCAACAGTAGCTGTCATTTTTCAGATCAACAAAACCATCTTGAATTGCTCAATTTATATTGAGCATAATTGGGACGAAGCTAATTTTTATCTTGACTATTTAATGCCGCTTCAGTGAGAAATGACAGAAGGGAGATATTAACAGCGATTAATGTGCCTAATATCAGAATAAAACATATAAACGATATATGAACTGGAAATACTGTATTGTGCAAAAGCAGCCAAAGATTATGATGTTTAAATGATCTTTATAAAGGTGCAAAAGTATGCCATTTTTGTCTGTCAAAGCGTCAGCTTAGCTATTTCAAAACTTCTGCTAAAGTCACCCCAGAATTTGCAATATCCACCCTATATACATACGTATTTGTATTTGTTCATTTGATCTAATTAAATGAGCTGGCCCGCCACAGAGAAGGGTGGAGGTTTCAACATTGCAACTCTGCAGATGGATTTTCCGCCAAGTCACCTCACCACCATTTTTTAAAAAAAAATATATAACCTTGTTGCTCTTTTTGTCCTAAAGGAGCACTCTGTAATCATATTGAGTTCAGTTATGAGGCTGAGATACGGTCTCAGGGCGAGGGGAAATGTGCAGGACAGGCCGGTTCAAACAAACTGCTTCATTACAGAAAAATATGTGAACACAAAAGGTCATTTTTCACACAAAAACCTTGTCAGAGCCTAAAAATTCAATTGTAAACACAGCAAAGCTGAGTACTTTTATAACACATGGATGAATTCGCTTAGCTGAATCTTCTTACAGTTTCTTTTTTACAACTGCTAACAAGCATTTATCCATAATAAAGTCACTTCATACAGTTAACACAACATTGATCTATGGTATATAGACTAAATTGTGCCTCATTTTCATTGCTGTGACACAAACTGCATTCAATAGCCTCTCGTTTTTTCTCACTCAAAACATTATATGTTTAGAGGCAATTTTGAACATTCTTGCATAATGTTTTCAAAACTGTTGAAAAGACAATCTAAACTAAATTACTACCGTTTGTGACATTTCTATTCTTATTGAAATGTATGGAAATTTTAAATAAAACATTTTGTTCCAAACAACTAGTTGTGTACTCAGTGATTGCGACTCTTTTTACTTTCTGGACATTAAATGTCCACCTCTGGGTAGAAGAAAGAGAGATAGAAACACACTTTAGGAGAGAAACTGATACCACAACACATGCAGCGTTATCTAAAGATGCTGTAATGTCACAAAATACAGTCTTAGGTCCACACAGCACAGTTTCTAATTGTGTTAAGCTTTGTTGTTGCATGGCTTGATGCGGCATCTCACCACTCAGCATGTCCCAGAAAGTCTCTGTTTCCTCAGCCCCTGGAATGGTACAGTACCAGCACCACCTCCATGACCAAGTGTCTTTACAGAATACCTAGATGTTTCTCCTGAAGACTACTATGTTTGGATTAGGCTTGATCCACAATCTGCAGAGTGATTTCACCATTGCGCCTTTGAGTAACTTGATTACTTCAATATATGTTAAAATGTAATAATAATAAATTAAGAAATAAATTTAATAAAGATGATGGCCATTAAAGCACATTGCAGCATGTTTGATTCATTTCCTTGTTCTTTAGTATATTCTTAAAATCAAAAAGGTGTTTGTTTTTTTTTCCAACAGTACTTTGATTTATGTGAAGTGTGACAAATTATTCCTGTTGGGTGATGACGTTTGCCAGAGTTTGTTAGCCAGAGTTTATTTTGAGGCATGCATGAAGCGTTGGGCCGAGCTGCACATCGGTATTGCAAACATTGCAAAGAGTTTTGGAAAAGTTACTTTGGCATTGAGAAATGCTTGTTAGCGGTTGTAAAAAAACTGTAAAACCCATAAAAGCGGTGAAGGAAGGGTCACTAACAGGTATCCATAGGAACACGACCATTACTCTGCATCCCTAGACCACAGGGTGTTCCTGGCTGAGGTGCCCATCGAGGCTCGGCCATGTGATTTACTGTACTGAGGCCACCTGGTCACTCACGGTGTTTCTTTCACCTTGTCCCCTTTAAATTCTCCACCAATTTTGCTTCACCTTGAAAGTTCATACGCCACCCCTGTACTGAGCAGTTCCGTCTCACCGCAGAATGTTTTTCTCATTTCAGATACCCTCAGGAACCCCAATTAATGGCTACAAATACAAAATCAATTCCTCTCTCTGCTGTTTTATCAATTACACATTTCTTATCAAATGCATTTTTAAATTGCTCTATGTTTCAATTATATTTTGATGTATACGACATTTAATGGCATTGGTACGTTGCATAAATTACACACAGTTAAACATTACCATTGCCACCGACATTAAATATAATAATTTAATGCATTGTACATTTTTATTATACGGTGCTATACAATACTGTATTCTTTCTCAAGTGAAAAGAATTTTGACATTTAAGCCTAACTCTCAAGAGGAGATAAAGTGAGGGAAGAAATAGAATTTATCAAGGGAAGATGGAGCAATAAAAATCACGCTTTTTATACCCAGAAAAGAACAATTTAGTAAATTGAGTCATCAAAATGGATTTTATTGTGTTTTTTATACATTTAATTACTTTCAGAAGTAGATATCAACATGCTTGTTTGAATCTTAACAGGTGAATACTCCTGTAGAAATCATAAGCTGCCAAACGTACAACAATAAGCTAAACCATTAAATATCTCTGAAGGTGTCCTGTGGGTTCTGGCACCCAGATGTTAGCAGCAGGAGGCCACTGCCTTTGCCATGAAGGAGTGAATGTTTAGGTAGGCAGTTTGTGACAAAGTAGCATTGAAGTGAGTCAGGAGCCAAAGTGTCCCAGCAGAACATTGCCCAGAACATCACACTGCCTCCACCAGCTTGCATTCTTCCCATTTTACATCTCGGTGCAAGCTCTTCCCCAGGTAAACGACACGGACACACCCAGTCAGCCAAAGGATGCGAACGAAAACATGACTCGGGAGACCAGACTCCCTTCTTTCATGGCCCCTTGGTCCAGCTCGAATGCTCACACGGCCATCGTAGACACTTTTGGCAGTGAACAGGGGTCAGCATGGGCACACAGCCCCATATGCAGCAAGTTGTGATGCACTTTGTGTTCTGACACCTTTCTATCAACACCAGCATTAAACCTTTTAGCAATCTGTGCTACAGTAGCTCTCCTGTGAGATCGGACCAGATGTCCTAGCCTTCATGTATCGATAAGCCTTCGGCAGCCATGACTCCATTGCCAATTCAATGGTGGGTTCTTCCTGGAACCTTCTTTGGTAGGTACTGACCATTGCATACCGGGAACACTCCACAGCACCTGAAGTTTTGGAGATGCTCTAACCGAGTCGTCTAGCCATAAATTTGGCCCTTGTCAGAGTTGCGCAGACAGGCAGCTTTCAACACATAAAATGTAATAGCTGGATATATACTACCACCCTATTCAGGTCCTATTGTAATGAAATAATCAAAGCTATTCCTTTCATCAGTGACTGGTTTTAATGTTATGTTTAATGTAATGATCGGTGCACACATGGAATGAATGGCAGTGATCTGCCATTGTTGCAGAGTAAAAAAAAAACTTGAAACGTGAATCTTATGTTTGACTCATAAGTTCCTTTTCTCATACTACATAGCAACCATTCACACATAAACCTCAGCTTTCAGCTGAGACTGCCGGTCCTTGAACATATTTATGGCAGACGGGTGAAACTAAAAATTTACGATAGCTAAATATGGAACATGCAGGCTTTGAAAGTGGAGGGGCTCAGAGTACAAAGAAGAAAAGGGGGGGGGGGGGGCAAGTGAAATGAAAGGTGGCCCAGAGCCATATACAATGTAAGCGGCTACAGCCTAAGCACGACTAGGGTTGATCAGAGATTACAGCTCCAACTGTGGCCACAGTATCAAAAAATATATATATATTTCCATTGAAAAAATACAATTTAATATTAGCATAGATTCAAATGAACGGTAACACTATAAAACCTAAGAATTTCTTCTGTTCTGTGACATGTTGTTGGACGGCTAGATGAACACCACAACGCTTCAGTTCCCAAACCTCTCCTCAGGGACACCTCAGCCCTCCCATGTCTTCATTAAATTTCATTACCAGCTCACTAAATTAACTTAATTAGTTAAATAACTTAATGAGGTATTGAATAGCCAAACTCGATAGGCTAGGGAGACTATAGCACAGCAGGTACTTGGCTATAACTCCCAGTACAGCTGGACCTTCTTCTCCTCAGTCCTCTAGGGATGAAGGTTATGCTGATTTTGGCTTTACTTCAGTTCTTAATGGCATTAATGAATGAATTAATTAGACATTCAGCAGCACACACCTCTGTTGCACGCAAAAGGCAATGTTGTTATTATTGAGAAATGGGATTGTGGGTCCTACTTTAGCCTAGCTTGTGTCCTTCGTTCGCACTGTCCTTTGTTCGTATTAAATCACACAAGCAGAAGAGACTGCGGGATTCTGGGCTGTAGCAATGCTACAGAAAATCCGTCTGATAACCCTGCACGCTGTGCACATTGCTCACTCTCGTGATTGTGGTGCCTGTCAGAATGCTCCAGACTTACTTTGAAGGCAGCAGCTATGCATTATTCACTATGTGCCATAGATGTGTTTTCTTGCAGCTTAACACATGTAAGATGTGCATTCTGCCGCATGAGGTAGGAGTACTTTTATTAAAATGATGAACTAGAAAAGATTAAGGTAATTTTTGCTAATCGGTACTAAGAAAGTCTAATTTTGCAGAATAGAAATTTTGATCAGGAGCGTAAGACAAGGGCAAACATAGACTAGGCTAGGCTAATCAGGCTAGGAGGCTAAGAGCCTTTAATGGGAGCAATCCGTAGCTGTTAAGAATTAGTGTTAAGTTACTGATTCTTCACAACATCGCCGCTTTGTGTGGACATGGCTGTGATGGGGCATGGTCACAATGTGGGTGTGGCTACGATGTGGGCGATGTGGGAGAATGGCTGCAGTGATGGGTGTGGCTGCAGTGTGAGGTGCAGCTGCGTTGTGGGCGTGGCTGTGGTGTGGGTGTGGCTGCATTGTGGGGTGTGTCTGCATTGTGGGGTGTGGCTGCGTTGTGGGTGTGGCTGCATTGTGGTGTGCGGCTGCGTTGTGGGTTTGGCTGCATTGTGGGGTGTGACTGCGATGTGGGGGCATGGCTGCAGTGCTGGATGTGGCTGCAGTGTGAGGTGCGGCTGCGGTGTGGATGTGGCTGCATTGTGGGGTGTGGCTGCGTTGTGGGTGTGGCTGCATTGTGGGGTGTGGCTGCGTTGTGGGTGTGGCTGCATTGTGGGGTGTGGCTGCGATGTGGGGGCATGGCTGCAGTGCTGGCCATGGCTGCGGTATCTAGGCATATGGCTGTTAGGTGGGTGTGAAGCTGCAGTGTGGTCGTGGTGTGGCAGCTGAATCCAACCTCACACTTACTGGAGACCAATGATGAAGAATCGGTCAATTTTCTGTCAGCACATTACCTTACTGTGTAGCTATTTGATTGGTTGATTGACAATATGGGGAAATAGGTCATAAACACTCTGGACGGATACAATTCTGACATTGTTAACGCGGGTGTAAAAACCGGTATAAGAAAGTCCACAGAGAGAAATAAAATTTGGTGCCAAGTCAAGCTGTACACATTGCAGATGCCAGCACCTGTTTCAATCAGACAGCGAGGCAGTAGGTTGCATTATGAGTAAAGATGTGGATGAGGTTGTAGGTGTCAAGATCGGAAAAATTCCTCACTTCATCTGCTCGAAATTGGGTTTAATAAATAGTTCCTAGAGTATACTGTAAATGGAACTAGCATCTAGTCCATAGTGCTGTATTTCCTGAGATAGACTTCAGGCAACCCTGTAACAGGTAGGAGAATGGATGGATGGATGGATGGATGGATGGATGGATGGATGGATGGATGGATGGATGGATGGATGGATGGACCATGACTGATTCAACTCCCTCTAGACAAAATATTTACCAAACAGCAAAACTTCCAGTAATATTTTCATACCTGTCCATCTATCTGCTATCGATAGAGTATGTCTAATATGAGGTATCTGAAATATCCTGTCATTCTCGTAGGAATAAAGGAGAATATGAAGCATATCGGCCATCTTGTAACTTCCCCAGCCTTGGCAATACCAGCTGAATTTTCTACTTGCAGAATTTATATTGTTGTTTCAGAATTTCTATTTAAACTTTTCATTCAAGCCCTTTTTCTTGCATACAGCAGCAGTAAACTACTGTACCCTCTGCATTGTTTCTTTATCACTAATGATGCATCTCAGCACCTCTCCCAACAATGGCAGACTTTGTGACATTCGTCCCGCATGGAGAAGCGGGGCATTCGGCTGCTGGTGACTGAGTGAGGAGACAGCGAGGCCACAGGGGAACACAGATATCCTTTTTAAACGAGGCCTTACCTGCGGGGCAGGTTTTCCAGTTGAGGGACCATGCTGTCAGTGGCTGCTTCCTGAAATTGCAGCAGAACAGGTAAAATGTCAAACTATGTCACGCCACAGCGAGAACACGACACGGATGTCAGAAGAAATATTTCCTGGGGCGACAGAATATTTCTGGCCCGCTATGGAGTACTTGTGAAATAATCTTGTGTACCTGGAATTGGTGATTCCCATTAGAGCTGTTTGATCTTTCAAGACTTTGACATTTCCCTGTTTGATTTTCTTTCACATTCAGGACCATCAAACCATCACTTACTGCGTCATGTCCTGCCTTTGGCCCTCACCTGAACCTCTTCACAGAGTCAAAGGTCATTGCCCACACATTAAAATTCATGCATTGCTGTGCTCAGGTTTAAATTACGTTGCGGAAATAAATGTTCCTTATAGAAATCCCAGTGTAATCATAGATACAGACACAGCACTCTTTAAAAATGTGGTTCCTGTTTCACAATAATGTATAAGCTATAAATTCTACACTAAAGCAATAAACGGACAGCCTAAATGCTGTGAAACTGATTAAGGAATGTGCTTCGTCAGTTTATTCCTAATGAATTGTTTCTAGCATATAAAGGGAATTATAGGCTTGGTTTTCAGACATTTAAAGGGGCAGAAGGTTTGGTAAAGGATGCCTTGTATTGTTTTCTGTTTTGTTCTGTGCCATGTGTCCACAGTATGTCTACAGGTCTTCCTAATCTTGAGATGCGCACCAGTTCAGTGATCCTTGTGCTTTCTTTTGTCCCTGACTCAAGCACCTGCTTCACTCCCCTGCTTACACGCCTTCATTTTTTTAGTCTGCGCTTGCCATGTCACATTAATCTCACCACACCCAATTACCCCAAAAGTAAAAATCCCATCTCCCGACAAACCTGTGATTCCCAGTCCAGTTCTCACGTTACCTGGTTCAGAGTGTTATCCAGTCTTAAAGGATTCTCACATTTCTTGATGAGCTAGAGTTCTAGATATTATTTCACTAACAAAATACAGAATAAAATTTTAGACCCAGGAAGCAAGTTTGCTTGTTTTAGTGAAGTAGTGGTATTGATTTTACATTCAATGTCATCAGAGTGGACATTGTTGCACGTAGATATTGGAAAATAAACTACAATATCAGTGATTGCAGGGTGAAGCTTATCACATGACAAGGTATATTTTATGAATTGCGTTGGATGAAAAAAAGGAAACTGTAGTGGTGAGGTAACCAGAATATGAAAATCTTTAGATATATTTTTCTGCTATCTTATATATACCTGCGTTTTTTTGAAACCTGCGATGTAACTACACCATAAATGAAGTGGAGTGTCATGTTCTTCCCGGTTCATGCATTTTCTTTGTGGAAAGAGTTAAAGTTCATGGATTAGACAATAGCCTATTAGTTAGAATGAGGCTTTTAGTGAGTTATCGTTGATTCAAGCCATTGACTCTCGGTTTTTACTTCTATGCTGTGGTGACATAAAAGTGTTTTCTTGTAATTTCATCTTTCTGTCCTGCTTCCATCCTCTCATCCCATCATGCTGTTCTGCCCATTCACAGCGTCATTCTCGGACTGACATATTGCATGGGGCAATTTTCCGATATTAAGCAAGAGGAACTGTAAAGGACAGAGAGTGGCACGCTTGAAGGGGCTGGCAGTTAGCTGAATGGTGCGTAATGCTGGTTCACCAAGTCCACAGGTGTCATTCCGATTTTCTTCTCAGCCATTTACCAGTTCAACCACCAGCCATCATACTGACCTGCCTCTCAGAGGAATGATTTAGGTGTGCCATCGAACTAAATGAAGATCTACCATTTCTCATACCTTATGAGTAAATTTCTCCACAGTATCTCCGGAACATTTTTATGGATTGTGTATATTGCCATTTTGTGGTATACGGACATCAAATACATAGATATTTTGCTTTGACACAAATATTTCATAATATTGTGTCTTTGTCACTTTTATCTACACCACTTAACTTTTATCTGTCCAAGAGTGACATAAACATCAACTGTGTGTTTACACAGGAAATGTGGTTATTTTCGGGTGAACCTCTGTGAACTTAAGGTGTCCTCCAAAACAAGGTTTCGGTTAAGTTTAAGAAATGAGATTAATTGCAAAAACCATTGTAACGTGCAAGGTAGGTACACTATCACTAGCAAAATCATTTTAGTGCCTAACGTAATCTCAGATGAAAAGAATCCCAACAGTTTAGTTGCCTTAGTACTTGTATCTCCAGCACCATGCATCTGGGTTTGTCTATGGGGTAAGACCACCTCAAAAAATATCACTTCCAACAAAAACACAGTGAATGTTTTCATGGGGAAGATGAAGACTTATCTCTACACAGTGCTGGAGTGCATCAGCTGTCAGTATGAACCACCTGAATAAGGTGGTTAAGTTTAGAGTCTCAACAACATCAGCACCAGGAGCATCTAAAAGCTCAAGCCTTCTCCAAAACATTGCCTCGGATGCTACATGCAGCTATCCACCACTGGCAACCGGCCATCCACTTTCCTGCCTTAAAAATATACAAAGACACAGAACACCTGCATTTTTGCATCCGAACCTGAAAACCCTGAAGCCGCTTTTCAGACATAGACACACAGGAAAAGTCAACAAGTGGAGAGTCCGGGTGGCTGGCTAAGCAAAGCAGAGCAACAGGGGAAATCCGGAGCGGTTTATAGTGTAAATGGGGTGGAAGTGAGATGGCCGTTAATAAACAATAGTCTGACTGATTTGATATGAATCCATGTTGCATAAATTGTCAGATCCATGTTAAACTTTATGACAAAGTGCATATGAACATGGACATTCCTTGTCCTAATTTACTTGTAATCTTCATAACGGAACATGAATTAGCGATCAAATCTGTGCCACAAAAGTAATGCATGGCTTGATGTTGATGAAGCAGACGGGGAGGTGTTGTTCTTCTTATTTTTTAATGACATTATTTAACTGGGGCCCTGAAGACTATGTTGACGATCTGCTGCAGGTGGACGAGCCGCTCTCAGCTCTCAGCGCCGGGTACGTTTCCATTGGGCACAAGGCTCTGGGAATGTGGCTGAGAATCTCTTCCCAGGAAATTCTGGATGATGTACCCCTTGAGGTAGCTGTTTCATTTGTATCTGAGGAAAAAGTAAGCCAGGCTGAGCTCCTTGATACAGCCGCGTGGCAGGAGGGAGGGTACCCCGCGAAACTCCCACTGAATGCACTATTTACCCCTCCCAACAATAGTATCCCAGTGCAAGCAACTTGTACCATTCTGCTCGATAAATTCGACATTTGCTCCTTGGCAAGTGGAGAGCGACCTGCCAGGGCACATTGTGCTTAATACGAACTGCTGTGCTACCAGAACCTGCTGTGGAAGAGGTGAGGCTTAAAACTGCGAGCTCTCTGCGGTACAGCCGACCCGGAAAATAAATCGCACCGTCCAGGGCTCTAGCTAGCATCTCGGGCCCAGAGTCACTGCGTGATGCCTGCACAGTTGTCACATGGATGCTATTGTTCCTTTACTATGCTTATGGACGAGGCTTTCTAGAGTCAACAGCATTGGTGTGAAAACAAACAGATATATGTGCGAATTATGGAGTAAATGATGAGCTAAACCCTTAAGCCGCTAGCAGTCCGGCTCACTGAGCTACAGGAGCACTGCCGACAAAGGCAGACACTCGCCGTCTTTCGCGCACAAAGCCTGAAGTGCCTGAGAGAGACACGTTGCTGCTTACGGCCGCCGTCAGCCGCACAGGGGAATTGAAGGGTCGGCAGGATAAAAAAGAGAAGGTTGTGGCTTTTCTACGGGAGGACCTCGGTGTAAGCGATATAAATACTCCCATCTGCAGAACTGAGAGATAGCAGCAGCAAAGCACTTTAGTCGCATGTTCCCTGCAGGCGGACTGAACCCTGCATCGCTAATCTGCGGGTCACTGTGATAACACAGGCTCGGTCTGCACTGACGTGAGCGGTATGGCTTGGTATGGAATACCACTCCATGCCTGACTGGGTTCATACGTGGTCTTTGAGGCATCTCAGGGTGTCTCTGGGTCCCTGAACATTAGGAGACAGGGTTACATCAGGTGCTTGTGTTTGATTGCTAAATAGACATGGTTCCATTTTTTTATCTTCTGATTAGTGCCCACTGTTTCCTGGGATAAGTTCCAAACTTGTACTGGTCACTAAATGGGGGTAAAAGCAGAACATAATCCAGGAACTTAGCTTCTGATCTTGCACCTCAACATGTCATTGTCTTGGTTCCCTTTTACTAATCCCCAAAAAGCTTTTTAGTCATCCTTTCGTTAAACCCTTCTTCTCCCCCATCCCCAAATGAAGTCCCCATTCCCAAGACACGTGGTTCTGTTTGAACCCAAACTGCGTAACGTCTGATGCTATGGTGAATTCTTTAGTGAAAGACCTCCATGAATGACTCTTCCTTCACAGAACCAGGGTTTCAATCCTGGGAAGTTGCACTTCCAAAGCAGGATCTCCGGTGCCTGATGAAGATGTCAATCAAGCCTCAAATGTGTCCTTTTTATGCTTTAAGTTTAACATCTAAGCGAAAACAAAGATGCTGGTGATATGAGTATTCACCCTTCATCAGCATTGTTTTCCGTCGGGATTTCTATGATGTTTTATATGTAATGCTGAATGTACCACTATGACCAGTACAAGAAACATATTTGTAAATGTGCACATTTGAGAAGACAGTATCTTTTTTGCAATAGTCACATTGTGTCTCCCAGGTCTGCGTCAAGCACATAAATACTTCAAGATCAATTCAATATATGACAATATGAAAAGACCATCAGATCAATGATTCTGTGGTGAACTCATCTCAACGCCTTTTCTAATTATTGTCTCTGTGTTGCTGTTTGTGTGCTGTGATATCAGACTGGTCTATTTTAAGTTAAGGGTTCTTGTCACAAATAAAATTAAAAAAAAAGAAAATAAATAATAATAATAATACAAAGCACAAGAATATTAAGTATTTTAACCAAATAAGAGTATGATAGACATTGAAAGAACCCTGATTCCATTGTCATATAAGTAGTTTTCACCAAAATAAGGGCAGTATGTCACTTGTGAGTATTTGCAGTTTCATCTCTCACGTTTTTTGGAGTAAATCAAATATTCCCTGCATTTTGTTGAACTCTGAAACTGGATTTCTCTGAAAATATCTAAAATATTAAATAAAGATTCATTATATTCAAATTATAAATAAAATGCACACAAAAATAAATGTAAATCATTAGCGTTCACCTCTTTTGTTGTATTTCAAAGGTAACAACCTAATTCGTGACTGGCTTCTTTGATTAGGATAATGACATAAAATTCTTTGTATGATACAGTTCCCCTGGGCCCAAACCAGGTCCGCTGTGGTATAAAGAACTTCTGATAAAAGTTGCTACAGTAGCGGCAGTTTTGCCTTCAAAAATAGAACTGATGGTTCTGCACTGATGTCACCCAGCTGGTCACATGCAATTCCCTACCATAGTGACCTTTCCCACATGAATTGCTCATTAAGTCCCATTATTTCCATTAATCTCACTGTTTGGCATCACTACCATGTAGCCCAAGGTAAGAACCTCAATCACGGCAGACAAAGGTTTTAACAATAGATCCTTCCTCTTAGTGCACTCTGCAAGGTTGCCCCTCATAGTCACTCTTTTCAGTCAAGACAGAGGGAGACAGATGGAACAGTCAGTGCCCAGGGTCCTGCTGTTGTGCTCACTGAAAATCCGCAGAAATTCCCAAAGAAAAGTGTCAATCTTTAAGCAGTGTGATAATGTGTGCCAAGCATACTATATAAATATGATTTAGACGACTTTGAACTGAAGGAAGATGTCCCTTTTGCAGCCTTTATCGGCTAAACTAACACATATAGAAAATGTATGCTTACACATGCAGACAATACGCTGTCACTTACTGAAAATGCCTGACTTATTTATGCATTCTGGTGTCAGATCCCCAGCCATTATGGAAAAGGTATGCAGAATAGGGTCTTTCTTAAGTCTGTTTCTGTAATTAATCTGCATGGTAATCAGTGCGGCGAAGCCGGCGAATAAACAAGGGTGCCACTTGTGTCGCTCGTGCTGATTATTTAAGTCGCGCTAAAGCTCTGAGTGAGCAAGTGTACCGGAGGGGAGAAAACCACAGCACAGCTGGAAATGCATAGTCAAAGACATCTTTCCGTGGATCCATCGGGGGGGTGGGGGGGTCTTTTTTATTGCTTTGCCTTATTAACATCGAGAAAGGGTGAAATGAATAACCTGCGTCTGGGAAAGGCGTAAACACGACAGTGCTCTGAGCAAAAAAACAAAAGAGAGCTAGTTCTGCAGTTTGAAAGGTCCAGGTTTTGATTGATTCCCTGACAAAGGGACAACATGAAACAGGGACTCCTTAAAGCCCCTAGTGAGAGAGTTAGAGACCATTAATCCCTGCCTTACTGCTTGCAATGCTGTCGCCGTGTTTGTGTCGGTGTCACACACACCCTGCGTCCCTGTTCTCTGGCCCCGCTGCACAGTGGGTGGCCTGTTTGTAAGGACTCCGAAATGTACTCAGTCAACATCATATTCTTTCGGCCCAATAGGACAAACTCCTTCCATCCCTGTACCCACTCTGCGAAATATCAATAGAATAGTGTGACATATATTCAATGTAATTCCAGCTCCTTAAATGCGTCTAATCTACCCCCCGGTGAGGCTTCGGAATCCCAACGTTGAGAATCAAACCGCCCATATGGAGCCGCATCGGTTTTGGGGATTTAAACAAACACCCATGCGAGACATACTCTGATTCATCTGTCAATTGCATGTGAAATGCTATCGACTGTTCGCTGCGATCGCCGAGTTCTTCGGTTGTGCTCAGTTCAAGGGTTCACAGCAGAACTGCTACTGGCAGAGTAGGATTTCCACTGACGCCCCCCCTCCCCCCCCTCATGAATTTCACCTCAAACTGACTGAGCGAACCCAGGGTATTGCCGAGCCAAGCTATTCCTCTACCCTCCACTCCCAAAAGGGGGGTGGGCTGTCACTCAAAAAGACCCCCTCGCAAATTGCAACAGATACACACATTTTATCTAATTAGCTAAGCTGGGAGATTTTGAAGTGACCAGATTGCTAGCGGATTCTCACAGCTATGGCCGGAAAAGTTGGACGGCAAAACAACGGCACAGGGCCACAGTAGGACGTGCTGAGGCAGAACATTCATATATTTTTGAAATAAGGTGCAACTTTTATGAGCAGAAGCTTATAGCTCTAAAGACCATAAACAAAACTTGTCGTGGTTTACAAGCCCTCGCGGCAAAGTGAGAATGGAACTGATACGTTTCAGTATATTTGCTGTGTAGTATGCTTACTGTACTCCTTTCCGCTTTAGCTCACTGCAATCAGGGTCACCAACTTTGGTCAGCGGGCTGGCATGAGATTTTCAATTCAAGACAAGTCTGCACTCACATATACAAGCATCTACTTGTACGTAGCAGTTTCATTATCTTTTAAATAGTCTGTAGGTTTTGCAAACTACCGCAAATGCTTCTGATGTAGCTAATTTTACGCTTATAATACAATAATATGTTTTTGCCGTAAGATTCCTCGCGTAGGCATGACAGTCGGAAAGTGCGAGTGTCGCGTCAGATGTGTAACAGTTGGCAGTCCTGCTTCCATTCCAGCAGTGTAACTGGTGTGCTTCATGGAAACCACATCCATCCGAGCTCCGTCTTTCCATGGGCAGGCATTTATCCCAGTTACAGACTTCATTATTTCACAATAAAGTGAGAGTGGAAGAATCCACCACAGGGAGAGGAACTCCCAGTCTCCAGCATCCTCTGCCTTTCATTATCCAAGCTAAGAGAATTACCATCTAACATTCAAGGGCCACGGTGCAATTTGTGATCAGGGATCTCCAAGAATGCGGCTTTTTTTTACTTATTCTAGGGCAGCTTTGAAGGAGAAAAGAGAAGAAACTATAACAACTAATGCATGAATTTTTTTGACTTTAATAAAAAAAGATACTTGCAGTCCCGTTTGGATGGTAAAGTGCCTCTGCGTTAAGCGGCTTCTTATAATGGTCCAAAAAACATTGTTTTAAAAAAGTTTTTAAATTTCTTCCATAGGCAAAATTTCCCAATCCCTTACATAAGATAGATTTTATGCTGGATGATGTCACTGTGATTACTGTGTAACATCACAGGTCACATGACAGGTCCGTGCATCTATCTGGACCAGATTGACATTTCAAACACTTCTAGCTGTCCCACCTTTGTATTTTGACCTGAATTAAATCACCTAAACATAAACAGCAATATGAGACCTCTGAGTTAGCTAGCTCCTCGTTTACTCGATAACCTTCCAGGTTCTGACTTGCACTCACACGTGAACAGCTGCTGATACACAGGATAAGGCAGGACATGTATTTTAAGGTTGAGAGTTATGAGGAAACGCTGTGCTGGGCGATACTGTACATGACCTTGTTCTATCGATTATTTAACTTCAACTTATTGGGCTGAGGCAAAATTACTGTATGAATAAATTCTACAGGCTTTCGTATTTAGCACAAATATTTGCACAGCGCTGGTTATTCGATAAAATACAGTGTTTTTCTCACAGCTGGTGTGAAAGAGAATGTGCCACACGATGGGAAGACGCTCCATCCTGGGTTCGTTCCCTGTCTTGCGCAACACCTTAATATAGCCAGAGAATACTCCGCAGAGTAGAATTATAAATATGTGATTTTATTTCCCATAAGAACACTTAATGCTATTACTCAGTGCACTTAAAAAAAAACAAAGAAAAGAAGCAAACCCTCACATTTCCATTTATTATTCTGGCCGCTGTTCAGCCGCAACATAGTAAAAAAATCATCTCACAAGATCCCGCTGCATGTTGTTCACAGGAAGTGCTAGTCTGAATGCACGTACACTGGGATTCCAACATTACACGCCATCCTCGATGGATGAGATTCACACAGTGTGCCGGTGACTGTTATAAGGAGGGGCTTCATATATATTACACCAGACCATAATACTCTGACCCAGGTTTGCCAACTCTCACGTATCTGATCTGGCGTGACACTCACACTTTCTACCTCTCACGCTCATGCAAGAAATATTGCAGCAAATCTACATTATTCCATTACAAACATAAAATTAGTTACATCAAAAGTGTTGGGGTAGTTTGCAAACCAAGGTAATCAAACTGTTACATACATGTAAATGCCTTTGATGGCTCTGCAGTAGAGTGACCACCAGATCCATCTCAAGGGGGGACACTATGAGCTGGGACAGGGTTTGTAAACTATAATTCATATTAAAAAGGCCTGGATTTCAGACCAAGTTCTTGTTGTGTGCTGATTGGTCAGTCTCCTTTAATTACACGTGTCACTAATGTTAATGTGAAACGACTGGATGAGTCTTTCCATCAAGGAAAGAAACCAGTCAAAGCACAAGAAGAATTTAATTATTTAGCCAATCACAGGAGCCTTACGGTTTTAAAATAGTCTGCAAAACCTGAAGTAGCTCAGTGTCCCACCTGACATGGATGAGGCGGCCACCTTATTGTCCAGACTTGTCTCAAATTGAAAATCTCACTCCAGCTTGCTGACCAGAGTCGGCAGCCTTGCTAACTCTTCCTGAGTGACTCCTGGTTTGAGTTTTGTGGGGTGAGATGAAGCATGTTTGTCCCTCCCTTCCCCACATTCTGTGGCGAGTATCGATTCTCCTTTGTGGAGGAGGCCCATCTTGTCAAGTCCTTTTGGAACAAAGTCACTGCTTCTGACTCATTTTGTGCTGATATTATGACAATTATTATTACTTAGGTCCGATTCTAGGTGGCTCAGTGGCTCCGTGGGTAGCCCCACTGCCCAGGATAGGACCCAGGCCCTCCTGTGGCCCTGATGAGGTTAAGCGACTAGAAGATGAGGATGGGTGCTTCTCTTTCGGCTAGTGAGGAGCTGTATTGTCTGGTGTGACCTCAGTATTCATCATGCCAGTGGGGAATTATCTCTCACTTGGCCAAGCAGTGGACCTGCTCGCATGGATTTTTCCCTAACAAGCTGTTCCGTGACATTTCGCTTTAAGGAAATGAGGGGAGCTTCACCCTTATGCTACATATATCTCCTTTTAAAATTGTTAGGCCGAACTAAACAGTCTCAACCAGTGGGTAAGTAAGTCTGGTTTTTTTTGGGGGGGGGGGGGGGGGGGAACAGACAAACTTAAGTAATTAAGCATTTTCTGTTCTGGATAACAAGAGCCTTCAACAGACTGGAGTTCTTCCAACACAATACTGTAAATGCTCTCTGTGAGTATGTGTCCTGAGAATGTGCCTAGGCCGGAAGAAAAATCAACTTTAATTTTTTTTGTTTAATATGTTTTCCTGTGTTTCCAGGTATAAATATTGTTTTAGATCACTCAAGTCACTGAGATGTAGAGTAGATTAATCTTCAAGCCAGACACAAGTTTCATTTTATAACAAAAAAATATGACAGAAAATCTACTTCCCTTGAATAACTATGACCTTTATTAGATCATGTTTCACCCTTAACAAAAGGGAATCTCTCAACGGGTGAGTTGATGACAGAGGCAGTACCCAGTCCACTGTCTTTCGATGTTGGCGTTGTGTATATGAGGAGCGTGTAGGGATACATTCCGGAACGGAGTCAGCATAATAGAAATTCCTGGAAAATGAGGGATCTGACTGGCATCAGGAAGTGTCTTCAATTGCAAGTATACTGAGTCAGTTTAAACATGAAACTCATTTGGGGTCTAATAAATCATTTACTTAGTTGTTTAATTTCTCTTGGGTTTACTTACTTTAATCCATTGACAGATGCTCTTGCCAGACTGAGAACTTCATCCATTAGCATGTCAAATTGTGGCGCAGGCCTCATTCTCTCAATTTCACTAACGGACTGTCTGAAAACCTTATTCCAGTATGTCGAAGAAGCACCATGTATCACTGCAATGAAGACTATCAGAATATCACACTAACTTTTTTCTTTCTTTACGTCATCTCTTTCCTTTTCAATAAACATACCTGTGGCTCCCTGGTAGGACTGTGGCCTCGCACCTCCAGGGTCGGGATACCAAAATTAAATGTGTGTGAAGTCCCCCCCCTCCCGCCCAAGTCCAAAGACAAGCAGTTTATGTAGATTGCAGTTTCTACTGTACCTGTATGTTGAACTGCCTGAACTGGGAAAGGATCTGTATTCACCACAACCCTCCAGTTGATAAGACGTTATGAAATATAGATGCATATTGGTAGAAATTTGGCTATTTTGAATTCATTGGGTATTGAGTTCCGCTCTCCCTTGGAACTGGTAAACGTAGACAGACCCTAATGTCCAACCTTATACCCATTTTTAGTCCTTTGAAATCAACCACAAGGTCCTTTTAACATTCCTGTTTGTATCCCAGGATGCCAGGATGGCTGTATGTCACCCCCCCCCTGGCGCCAAGCTTGCAAAATTTGTTAAATCCACCTCAGGTCCTACCTCCCAATAAACCCCATGAATCCCTCATCCCATTTCCGTGTCAAATAGTTGTGCTTGCTGCTCAGCCCGGAGCCATCCTTACAGATGTTTCTACAGGGGAAGCTTATCTCAGATATGCCAGAGTAACAGAGGAGGTGATGTCAGGAACAAGGATGAGAGCGATTGGTGCCCCCGGGGTATCACGTTAGCGGCAAACGACGGTGCCAACCAGGAGTGTGTGAATCTGTTTTACAGTATTTGTCAGTTTAATCTAGCGGACCTCAGCTGCAGCTTTGAAGACGGAGAAACAGAGTAGATGTCATGACATGCGACCACTGGTGGGCTGGCGCTTGGCAAAATGAAGGGGGTTTAATTGAACTTAAACCAGCAAGGACTGGAAATTAAAAAGATCGAGGATGGACACGGGCGAACAGGAGGAGTGACGTGAATGACCAGACTGGCGTGATGAGACAAACTGGTTAAATACAAAGACTAACGAGGGGAAATAAGCAACAGGTGGAGACAGGAGGGAGGAGACGGGAAGGTCAAAGGTCAGGAGGATGTGGTAGGCAGGACGTTACTAAAAAAAAAAACATATGGAAACATGAAGTATTATTTAAAAGTCAGCTCTGTTTTGATCCAATATGGAATAAATTTCTTGGAGTAAACTCTCGTTCTTCATTTAATTTATAGATATCCAGTCTGTCTTGTCAACATGTTACTTCAACTGTAAATGAAGTGTTTTGCTTATAATATTCAATTTGAACACTCAGTTTAATTTGTGTCCCATAATATTTTAATTAATTACTTACAAAGGACAGAGTATAAGGGGTAATTATACCACGTGTTTTAGCAGCAGATTTGCATGTATTAGTGCACCTTTAATGATTAAGCACCACAAGCACACTGACTCAGCGCACATTCCCACACGGATGCTGGCTGTCTTGGGGCTGAGGCGGGTCGTGAAGGGATTTTACGGTGGCATCTTGCGAAAATGCTGTTTGAGCCAAGTAGGGGGCCACAGGAACGAAAATCCAGCATTCGCCTGCAGTTTTTGTCACTTTGTCAGCTCTACACTGAATGTATTCACTCTAAAGATTATTCCTCTCAGGAATTATCCACACACGCCTCAATGCAGAGCACATCATCCCTCTATCCGTCTGTTTTGGAGTAAGGGACACCTTGCATGGAATTTCAGCACGTCGCAGGGCACTGTTACACACACAGGCAAATACTACAGCCAATTTTGAGATGCCAGTTCACTCAACCATATGTTGGGAAGAACAAAAGGACCTGGAAGGAACCCAGAAACATGAGAGAACGTGCAAACTCCACATAAGCGATTGAAGTGGGCCACTATCTGCCACCTGCATCCAGTGGTGTAGTAGTGTCTGGAAAAGTGGGTATACTGTAAATTTAGCCCCCAGATTTTTTAGCGCCCTACACAGCAAAATAAAAAAGTGCCCCGTTATTAATAGTGACAGTTTTACATATTTAGTTCCTGCTAGAAAGGGTCAGTACTATTTACATCTGCTGCCTGACGTCATTCAGGGATCATTATGAGATTAACAAACCAGAGATGCAGATTTTGCAGATCTGTCTGGTTCATAGATTACAGAGTGATTCAGTCACATAATGCATACATTCTCTTAGTCCATGGGGAAAGTAGATTCTTTTGTAAACAGTGTCTTAGAACAGTGTCTTAGAATGCAATAGATAGTGAAGGCCAGAGAGAGACAAGATTATAAAATTAAAATGATTTGTCAATGGCAGTATGCGAAAATTATTGCTGGTACAGAAGCGCATTACATTAATATTAGATACATTTAACATGAAGCCAACGCCTTTTCGGTCAGAGATAAATTTATATTTACAAAATTTCAACAGCTGATTTTCAAAATAAAATACTTGGATTTGACCATTCTGAATATTCATTAACTATGACAACAGAGAGCAATAACAAGTACTGTAATTTTTCATACTTTGGCGATGCATCTAAGGAAAAACACCCATCATACTCTTCATGTAAATTCAACACTCCAGTCCTAAAACTGGAAATAAAATAAATAATTTGGGTTGGGTATCAAACATTAACAAAAATATCACATTAAACATTAAACAAAATTATCACATTAAGTCCAAGTAAAAAGTATGTCAGCCCTTTGGACCTAACTGGCTTTCTGCATGAATTGCTCATAAAAAGTGATCTGATCTTCATCTAAGTCACAGGTACTAATATACTCAATGAGCTTAAGACAATAATATTCAAAAAATTATACTCTTCCATATCTTTATTATAGAAAAGCACTCAACATTCACGGTGGTAGTGGAAAATGTAAGTGAACCTTTGGATTTATTAACCCTCCTTTGGCAGGTGCTTCCTGTACAGTAACTGCAGGTAAGACCTGCACATCATGCTGGGGGAATTTTAGCCCATTCTTCCCTGCAGAACAGCCTTAACTCTTCCATATTCTTTGGTTGTCATTCCACAGCATCTTTATAGGACTGAGATCTTGGTCCTGACTGGGCCACTCCAAGGTGGTTCTTCTGAAACCATTGTGCTGTGGATTTCATCACTCCAGAAGACATTTTCCCAGGACTATTGTGGAGTGTCCAAGTGCTCTGTTGCAAACGTCAGGTATGCAGCAATGTTCTCTTTGACAGCAGTGGCTTCCTCCTCTGTGTCTTGCCATGGATTCCTTTCTTGTTCAGCGTGTTGCATATTGTTGAATCATGAACAGAGATGTTACCCGGTTCTAATGACTTCCTCATGTCATTCGCTGTCACTCTAGGCTTCTTCTTTACCTCACTGATGACTTTGCATTGTGCTCTTGGGGTCACCTTGGCAGGGGACCCACTTCTAGGCAAATTGTCTCCATTTATAGACAACTTGCCTTACAGTAGACTGATGAATATCTAAAATATCTGAGATATTTTATCTTTGTAACCCTTTCCAACCTTATGTGAATTAATTCTTGTTCGTAGCTCTTTTGTGTGAGGCACGATTCCCATCTGGACACGTTTCTTTTCAAAAGCTCAAACTCAAACTTTTCAGTGTTTTTCATCAATCAAAGTAAATCTAGGCCACACCTCTGACCTCTTTTCATTAAATGGATTCCAGGTTTGCTAAATTCTGACTGCAAAGAGCTTTTTAAAAAGTCATTAGCTTAGGGTTCACTTACTTTTTCCAACCTTCGGTTTCACAGTTTGAATGAATTATTCAATATGATCAAAAATTCTCTGAAAATATGTGTATCTTTAGTTATAAGAGACTACGTTTGTTCATTATCGTGACTTACACGGATATAGTAAATTCCAATGGGTTCACAAACATTTTACCCTGTATTATATAACAATACATTCACAATAATGTGTTACAAAATTACAATATGTAGTTAATAGCACACCAATATATATACTATTATATTACTGTTATGATGCGTGCGGTCAGGCGAGCGGTGAAGCGGGCGAGCAGAGGTGGTGGTGCGGGCAAACGGGGTTTATTGACGGGACAGGAGACACGCAGGACAAAACGAGCACTTAACATCCACAAACGTCAATGACCGATCTGACCATACTCACTGGGACGCGGACTAAATACATAAGACAGGCTGAATTCAACAAGCAACAGGTGAGTACAATCAGGAATTC
>JAODKE010000020.1:17171799-17182616 GCA_026779605.1 Mormyrus hasselquistii | reverse complement strand
ATACTCACTGGGACGCGGACTAAATACATAAGACAGGCTGAATTCAACAAGCAACAGGTGAGTACAATCAGGAATTCACAAGAGGTAACAAGGGGGGTGTGGCGAACACGAGGATCGTACGAGCTGGGCGTAACAGAACCCCCCTTCAAAGGCGCGCACACCGGGCGCGACGGATGAGACAAGGGAACAGGACCTGGAAGACAAAAACCAAAACCATTAACGGGGCACAGGTAACAGGATGGAGACACAGAACAGGCACAAGGGCAAAAGCCACGACAGGACCTGACATAGAACAGGGAACGCAGACAGAAAGACCAGGAAAGGAGACACAGGGGGAACACCAACAAGCAGAACAAAAGGGCCAGGGGTGAACGAAGGACCCACAGGAGGAGGAGCAGAAACAGGAGGGACGATGGGATGAGGAGCAGACAGGAACGGACAGGGGACAAAGGGAAGCCCGAGGGAGCACAGGCGGGCAAAAGGCGACAGCCGGAGGGGCCGCAGCCGACTGGGAGGCAGGAACAGGAGGGGACCACACAGGGGACAAGGAGACCGGGCGAGGGATAGACGAAGGGGACAAAGAGGGAGTCGGAGGGGCCACCAGCAGAGGGAAGAAGGGGGAAGCCGCAGCTAGCGAAGGCCCGCAGGCAGCCAACACGGAGTCAGAGGCGAGACCAAGGCCGGGCGATGAGGCAGCAGAGGAGGACCCGTAAGTGACCGCTGATCCGGAGCCGTAGGCAGCGCAGGCGCTGCCCGAGCCCCAGCCGAAGCCAACGAGGGCAAGCCAGAGGGCAGGGTGGGCGGGACGACGGCCCGACGTCTATGTCCCCATTCCTTTCTTAGACACAGATAGCGGTGGCGCTGGTCGGGATCACCCTCGTGGGGGCGAGGGAAAAAAAGTCATAAGGAAGGTCCCTGAGGGGTCCCATTCTAGCTCCTCCTCCATGGAGGTGGGAGCGGCAGTGATGTTGTCCGGGACCTCCTCAGGGACTAGGACCTGTGCTGGGGGGACTGGAGTCAGGGCCTCCAGTATGGCTGCAGAGCCGGGCTGGACAGGCAGGACGGGCGAGCCGGGCTGGACAGGCAGGACGGGCTGTCCAGGCAAGACAGGGGGCGCCTCAGCAGGCACCTCGGGCGTGCGGCCAGCAGGGGGTGCCTCAGCAGGCACCTCGGGCATGGCCACAGACAGAGCAGCGGCGGCAGCAGACGGTGCCACAGGCATGGCGGCAGCAGCAGCGGGCGGTGCCGCGGGCAATGTAGTTATCATTACTTACAGATGTCTAATGATCCCCAGATAGGGCAACGTACTGAACTCTCTCTAACATGCTCATTTTCAGTGCCATCTCCTTCTCATATAGAGTGACTATTGTAGACATACAGTAAAATCCTGTTACAACTGTCCGTTATATCCAGAGTTGCTGCATGCCCAAAAAACAACTACAGGACATCATTTACTCGTGCCACACCCCAGCAGACATACTTGTGGTATAGATTATTATATTGTACATGTATTAATCCAACTTTACCTGATCAGATGCATGACTATTAATAATATTATAATATATAATTATTATAATATTATAATATTAATATTAATTTGTAGGCGGAACTTTCTACATAAACGTTTCCTTGTCTCTATAACTAGCGTAAAGCTTGGTTATATTACCTTTTCACGTGAGGACATATTTTGGTGTGTAACAATGGACCAACAGGAAGGTGGCGGCAAAGGATATTTTTCCCAGTTTAGCAGGAACAGCTTGTCCTCTCCTATTCTGCCTCTTATTGGTATAATCCGTTTGCCCTAACTAATCGTTAGTTCTCCCAAAACGTAACCAAAACAGACAAGAATGGCAGAAAAAAAATTGACGTGCCTGCAGCACATAAATGCGTATCTGCGTGTCAGTGTGAATGTAGATTGTCACAGTGTGGACTGAAAAGCGCCATATACCCGCATATACCCTGTATTACACTGCAGCATATACCCATAACAGGGGCATTTAGAAGTGGGTATACACTGTGACAACCTAATAAGAAGTGGGTATACGCATTGGAAGACTTTCATAATCTGTCAGTAGCCTACTGAACAACAAGAAAGTGCATACAGGCCTGTGAACTCTCACGCATGTGGCATGACTCTCTCGTTTTCAGACTCTCACGCTCTTGCAGGGAATCTTACGGAAAACCTGTATTATTCCATTATAAACCTATAATTAGCTATATCAAATATCTCTGGGTAGTTTGCAAACCCTACAGACTATTTACAAGGTAGCAGCGACAGGCTACAGTGATGCCCAATGCAGCACTGCCATTTCAATCTCTTATTTTTGTTCTGTTTTGTAAAATCTAATTCCTTTTCTCTGTAACAATAAATTGTTTAATTTCTCATATAAATCACATAGATATTAAACAGCACAAGTTTTTTTTTTCTTTAACTATTATTACTAACACCTGGAAAGGTTATTGAGATGTATGGTGCTGTAATGGAAGCAGTCATGCAGAGCAGCTGTTGTTGTGTGTTTATTCGAATGTTTATTGTTTAATTAATAAAGCCATTGTTTAATTAGTAAAGTCACTGGTGCTACTGATGTATTCTGCTCTTTTAACCTACCAGCAAATTAATGTCACAGTAGAGAATATACATTCCATTACTAAAAGGGTTTAATTAAACAAACCGGTCTTCAATTTAAGTCCTTTTATTTGTGAGCTCTAATGTGCCTTTGTGTTTGTGGACCCGGTGCGAGTGTGTGTGTGCGTGTGTGTGTGTGTGTGTGTGTGTTGGGGGGAGGGGAGGAGAGGGGGCACACATGGATTAATGAATATGGAGAATAAACACATTACAAACATCCTACATGCAGGAAAGGACAGAAACCAAAAATCAGCCCAGGAAATTACAGTACATCCCAGTGTAAGCCTAGATTATTTTCCACTCTGGGGATAATACTGTATTTTAGCTCCTGAATTTAATGTGAATCTCCAACTTGAATTTAAAGTGCGTCAGTAATTCTGGAGTAAGCACTGAGATGTTCTGAGTGAGATTGTACAGTGGCAGCGCCTTCGTGTGGGACGGTACAGAAAGGAAGGGTCGGGGGGTTCACTCTCATCGCGGGGGGTGGCAGAGAAGCGGGGAGAATGTTCTCACCACGAGGTGGATTGGCATCATCACAGGAGGGGGCTCAGGTGTAACGAATCCCCAAGCACAATCCCTGTCACCAGACATTCTCTCAGAAGATGCCGCAGCGGTCACATTTACAGCACTTTTTATGTGTCAGAGTGTATAGGACTGGGTAGTAAACAGCTCCAGGCTCCTTCCAGCAGCACCGTCTCTCAAACGCCATTCATCTGCGCATCGTCTTGATGAAAAGAGCGAGGTGAATCGAAGTCTGCCCGTCCGACCGGCTTGTTAAACGCCGTGCCGCGCTTGGCGTAATGCCTCGGCACGGCCCATTTCATTTGTCTGTGAAAGAGGGAGTCGGTGTTTAAATGCAAATATGTGTTATGAACTGACATGATTCAGCACAATGGCTGGGAAACGTGACACACATCCATTCATTCGCACTGCTGCCTCAACACACATGCTAAATTCTGCGACTTGTCCTTTTCACGTTTCAAAGCAGCTGCAGTGGAATTTCATCGTATAATTCGCCACCGGGGGCAATATGGCGGTGAATGTATGTCACTCCGGTTGCTAATCACCCCACACTGAGCTGCAATAACCTTGATGGCACCAAGATGGCGGCATTTACCAGGAGCTGTGATGTAGGCCTCTGGAATGGAAAATCAGATCTTTTTATTTTTTTATTCTGATCACAGATTTTCCATGTTTGAGTAGATTTTGAAGGTCTAATTAACCGTCTTATTACAGGTATGACTTCCTAATGAAATAAGAACTGGAATGTGTTTAAAAATGCTACACCTAAGCAGTAAAGCTTTGAGAAAAGCGAACCTCCATCTTCATCTAATACTAACAGCACACGGAACAATTTATCTTTTACCAAACAATTACCGAACCGCTTTGTACAGTTTTCACGATTGTACAAAAACAATAGCTTTGAATGGTCAGGGTAAGTAAGGGGCGTTTTCAAAACACCATTTCAAAACAACACAAGACATAAAAAGGCACACAGAAAAATCAGACACGCACAGAAAACCAATGGGCTCATAGATGAATCTGCAAAAAAACACCCCATGTAAATGACAACAATTTGCGGTTCACATACTACAATGTGCAGTGATCTAGAAATGAAGTAAACAGTGGAAGAGTTAAATTTAGCTGGATGACTAGCTAATTAACGTCAGTCAAAAAATAGGTTGCTAGTTCTTTTCAAAAGATGTGACATGGAGATGGAAAAGGCCGTATTGTGTTGGCGTTTGTGGCTCGATAGCAAATCGTGAAGCACAGCATAATTTGTCCAAGCAGAACTACAAACTAAGTTGGTCTGCGGTACCTTGCTGGCTAAGGTCAGCTAACTAACATTAACATAAATTCATACCGCAGCTTCACAGTACTTCTGCTAGCACGTTGATTACATGGCTACCCAAGCAGACATGTGAGATTTATTTGAACAGTTTTAGGCTAATGCACCTATATGTCTATAGAGAAACGACAGATACAATTCAGTTACCTTCTCATACATCTTAGCACATTTACTTGGCTAGCAATGGTAAGCAGTTAAACACAAATAACCTTGTTCACTGCTGCTTAAAAAGTGAGTCGTGAATGTCATAATGTGACAACACATAGGTGATGTGTAGCGTTACTGGTAGAAGACGTGAATGTTGAGCGATGAGGGAAAGGGATTAGGAGATGCAATCTAACAGAGGAAGCTCATCCATTGACCAGATTCTCCTGGCTGCAAGTTTAATGGCGTGTTATTCAGTGTCAAGGTACAGTAGGCGTGTTAGAGGTTGACTGAATGCCGAATATCGGGTAGGGACACTTGTTCGGGTTGGTTATTTCTGTCATCTGTATTTTATACTGTATGTGACTGTAAGTATATGCCTCGCATACATTAATTAAATAGATTTTATGTTTCATCAGTGTTGATTATGGTTTTTGGATATTGTACGCTCATTGTTGTGCTGATTTTTACTTTAATTTTTTTACAGTCTGTGGTTATACTCTGTGAGTGAATGGTGTGTGAGTGTGCCCTGTGATGGGCTGGCCCCCCGTCCTGGGTTGTTCCCCGCCTCATGCCCGTTGCTTCCAGGATAGGCTCCGGACCCCCCCGCGACCTAGTAGAATAAGCGGGTTGGAAAATGGATGAATGGATGGTCATATTATAGCATCCATTTACATCAAGTGAAGGTGAAGTCAGTGTTCTCCTGATGGAGAATATCAGCAAAAGTTCAGGCCCCGCTTTTTGATGCAGCTTTTTGAAGCGACCATTCTTTGGGCTTTCTTGTGCTCATTCGGCCCACGGGAGCCCCCCTGCTCGACATGGCAACCGTGGATACCAGCAGAATAGCAAACCTTCACGCGGCCTTCCTACCTTTTTGAAAAACATGAGATGGCTTTTGATGTGGCGAAAAAAAAAAAGAGCCAAACCAAAATGGCTTTTCTAAACCTGACAGGGTTTAATTAGCATTTATGTGGGGCGGGAGAAATCCCAGAATGCAAGTGGCATCAGCCTGAAGCTTCAGCACATTATGTGTTACGGCCTGGGCGAGGAATGACTGAAAGGAGGTGAGCATGAAAATAATTAGACGCTTTCAGAGATGCAGGGGAGAGATGGGCTAGTGTTTTTTTGTAGGCATCTTGGGTCACCCGGGGGGGGGGTGACCGCAAAGGAGAGAGTTGCTTTGCAATTTTCTGGGGCTGTGAGATGCAGTGACCTTCCTCAATGCAATCCAATCCTCTCAGCTTCAAGACTGCAGCTACAGAACACTAACTGTACCAATACTGTGTTAACTCAGTCCCATAAGGCGATTAATCGTGTCACAGAGGTAATGAATAAATCTCCACAAAAAAACACTTTTAAAACAAACTCTCGCATTTTTGTGTGTGTGTGTGTGTGTGTGTGTGTGTGTGCGTGTGTGTGTAATTGCTCGCGTGTGACCTTAAGGCTGCAGGATTAAATAATTAATCAGTCGGTGGCTTCCGATGTTGAGAAACTTACGATGAATTTGCTCCTGAGTGATTGACCGCTCGTTACATGCTGATAACCTTGTCATCGCGTGTTCCTGCCATAAGCCTGGAAATGGCCATATGTCAGCCTGGGTTTGAACACCTAAAAAAAAAACTGGAGTGCAGTTCCTTCGTTTTGGGGACACTGTAAAAGGTTTCACTAATGTGAAAAAGAAGGTTCAGTCAGCAGTAACTCTCTCCACCCAGATGGATATTTCATAAATATTGGACAACGGCACTAATTGTGTCACATGACTAGGGAGCTCAAGCTTGTTAGCCAATGTAGAGGAAATTCTTCACCGGACTCAGGACCCAGCAACAAGCAGAAAAGCCTGCTTTCTTTCTTTTTGCATATTCATATAAGTCTTTGTAATGCTTTCTTTTGGGTAACGATGCATTTATGGAGGTCTGCTTTTCACATTCCTTTGGATGACTGTCATCTCATTTGCCCACAGGCTTCTGACACCAGTGACTTGGACTTTTGTCCTTGTCCCTGCGGGGATGTTTGGAGTTGCATATATGTTTTTCCATTGTGCTTCCAGCTGGTGCATCAGTTGTGTGCTCCAAGTCTTTTGTGTTCTATATTCCAACAATTTTGAGCCCCTTGGCTATGGGTTCTTGCACTTAACATCTAAGGCGACACCTGTCCGACAGGCTAGGCCAAATGTAGGGGATGTGTATCTGGAGGAAGGAAGAATCTCAATGAGAAAGAATGTCAGGTCACTTTTAACCTTGCTTCTCAAACTAACCTTTACCCGAGGATCACACTAAACCACACCCCATGAAACAAAGAAGCTCTGCCCACATCAAGGACTTTAATAGCCTTGTATTAGGTTTAAAGAATATCAGGATTCCACTGCACAAGTCTCATCATAGCCACATATCTATAGACCATGTACCCACATGCAGAGAAAGTCAATATGGGAGAGAATAGAGTTTATCCATCCGCAGACCTATTTATATACGACAAATATGCTCCTGTCCTCTTCCCATATTCTACTTCTGAAACTAACATGGTAATTATTCACTGGTGTTCAGCAAGAAGCAAGAATTTGGATTTTACTCCTGAAAAATATTTAAAAGTGAACCCTCCTATAGTTATTCAGTTATTAATAATGGATTATGCGGTTGAGTCAATATTTTTATATAGAACATAAATAGACACAGGACACTTGTTTACCATATCACCTGCTGCAAATTACCATCACTTCATATACCACCAGACCACACAACATATCCAGAATATTTTTGACTTCCCAAAATCCAATTTTCTCACAGTAAGGCAGGTTTTTATTGCGCCACATAGGGCGATACTTATCTCAGTTAGCTTAACTTTAGCTCAGGCAAAGATGGCTGATTAGGGGGCGTGGGCTTGACGGCAGGCCGTGATGGGGCACCGCTGAGGTGTCTTCTAGGGTTGCTGGAGGCCAGGACAACACTCGCTTTTATTTATAAGGCAGCGGATGTATCACCTTTGGATGTATCGCCTGTTCACTGGGTGTAGTGGAGCTAACATTTATGGCCTGTCTGCGTTTTTTGCCTACATAGCCTGCTCCGCCTGCCTGAACCGCCTCACCTGCCCATCCGCCTGCCTGAACCGCGTCACCTACCCATCTGCCTGCCTGAGTACCAGCCTGCTCCATAATTCATCTGCATACCTATGCTGTCACATCATCTGCCTGAATATATGTGAACTGATTCTACTCTGTGCAGGCCAGAGGAAGACGGCCTTCCTCTTGAGTCTGGTTGCTTCCAAAGTTTCCTCTCTTGAAAGAAGTTGTTCGCTGCCACTACCAGGCCCGGAACTGAGGGTAACGCATTCCATTAAGTGCACCTTCGTAATGCATTCATAATGCATCCATAGAACATTAATAAGCAGCATGTAATGTAAGTACACCTTAATATGAAGGTGCATTTAATTTTCTGGGAATGCATTATAAATGCATTACGAAGGTGCACTTAATGAAAAGCGTTACAGAAATTAGTTTTGTGTCACCACTCTTAGATTCAGAGTTCAGACTCTATTATATGTTAGTGTTTAAAACCATAACAATTAATAATAGTGACTTGACCCTGTAAATGAATAAGTAGTAATGTAAAAATGGGTAGATGAATATTAACTAACAAAATAATGTATGCATATAAATATTTTTAGCATTAAACTGGGTTTATGACCTCATTGTATGGTACATACAGTTAGCGTCTTTTATGACCTATAAACCTCCGTTAAAGTTATAATATAATTTTATAAATGTGGAAAAGAAATGGAGGAACTGTAGAAAAAAATGCAATGACCCTATTAAAAAGAGGTCAGAAGACAATTTTAGTCAAGCCAGCCTTATTTTCCCAGAATGCACTCTGATACACATTCTCCAGTACCTGATATTGCAATACTGTTTCTTTACATTTTTACTCTTATTAATTCATTTCTTCCACTTGATTTCTTAAGGTGATGTACACTTCTCTTGCCATTTTATTACTGTATGATGAGCCCCTCAAGCCCCCTCCCAGCCCCAATGGCCAACAGGACCTAGAGTGTGCCTAGAGAACCAGCTGTAGATATTCAGATACGCATCTTTCCTGTAAGAGCCTCTCTGATGTCAGCAGTCTTTGCAGCAACATTTGGGTGTTCCTGTTTCCATGGTTACAGTGACAGCCGGTGAAGTTGTGTATATATTATTGTGTCTCCCATTCCCTTGGATCCCCCCTCCCTTTTGGGCCCCTTTCCTTATCTCCCCCCGTAGACAGTCTGACGAATGGCAGCTGCTCCTCACCAGGACATCCCTGGGTGACGTAGTCGCACGTCAACTCTGATGGCTTTGACTTTCCAGGTCACAGCTAATGGGACATCAGTAAATTCGGCATGGGCACGGCGCTTTTATCTGAGCCCCTCCGTTCCTCACAGAGAATGAACGCCCCGGGGGTACATTACAGCCCAGCATGGTTTCAAAAGGCTGGGTAACACCGCAGATTAGCGATTAGGAAAAAAAAACGTTGAAAAAACAGTTTTTGGAGAAAATATATCAAAGAAGGGGCTTACCCAGATTGCAGTGATGTAGTTTTCCTCCTGCACTCGAAAAGCTTGGTGAGTGCCCCCTTTTTTTTATTGCGTGTGTGCAGAATGGCTTGCAGCGAGTCAATGAGCAGCCCCAGTAACGCTTCGCAGAAATCAGATCAATTATCTTCATTTGTCTCAAACCATGAGCGCTGTCACCATCGGCGTCCTCGCCTAGTCGGCAACTTTCACCACTCACCTCCAACACGCCCCAGAATATTTCCTTTGTAGAAATAGCGCTCACTGTAAATTAGGTTACACCCCTGACCTGGAATAATTAAGAAGCCAAGTCTAGACAATTAGGTGAAGAGTCACCAATCGGGGTAGAGGGTTTGATTGACTTGTGTTTCTCTGCAGTGTCCGTCATGAGGTCCCCCACAGAGCGGACAGCTTCGGTTCAGCGGGTACGTGGATTCCTTTACGGTTTGTCTGGTGCGGTGAGTCCCGCTTCTCTAATTTGTTTTCTTTGACTCCCTCTGCCGCCCCTGGAGGATGGGCTCCCTCTTTGAGTCTGGTCCCTCCCAAGGTCCTTCCTTCCTTCTGGCTCACTCACTGGGGGCTTTGGGTGGGGATGCTGTAAAGCGCTTTGAGACGATGTAATGTTGTGATAATGCGCTATACAAAAATATATATTTTTGTTGTTGTTGTTGTTTGTTGTTTACGTATGTGGAATTTGTGTGAAGGTTAGCATTAGTATGAAGGCGTATAACCCATGCCTTCATTGCTGGGGCATTGCTACCACAGCAAATAGTGAAATTCTGTTTGTTTTTTTTTTAACCATGAAAACAAAAATTTCAAAGATATCTTAAGCTAGTAAAATTCTACACAAAGACAAAATAAAGAGCTTTTTTTTAGACATCTTTTATCCACAAAGGCAAAGTTATTAAGAAGTGGTTTTTTGAAGTGTTAATTTTCATGAAAATATCAAAGTCTGGTAAAAAAAAAAAGAAAACGTGCCAGCCTTAAATGCAAACGCAGAGATCCAGTGAGCGCTGACAGTTGAGAGCCAAGCAGCGGTGAATTAGCTTCTGATCCCCAATCAGCCAGCTGTGCTCTCTAAGCGTAAACCTGAAATGCAGTTTGAACCTTGTATGAGTGCTGATGGCCTGTTCACCGCATCTGTTCACATGCCTCTTTATAATCACTTTTTGAAATCTTTATATGATTATATTACCAACAAACATTGTATGTAATGTAATGTATACCTTCCAACAAACTCTTTCACACAATGTAACTTTGACCCAAACATCAAAACAGTTTAACAGAAAAAAGGTGATATGCCAAGGGCCTCTACCCAGACTCACAAGAGTTGTGATAGACAGTTCTACGGTCAAACCCAGACCATCAAAACATCCATCCATCCATCCATTTTCTGACCTACTTTATCCTATTGGGTTGTAGGGTTCCAGAGCCTATCCCGGAAGCAATGGGCACGAGGCAGGGAACAACCCTGGACAGGGGGCCAGCCCATCACAGGACACACTCACACACTGTTACCATTCACACCTACGGGCAATTTATTAACTCCAATCAGCCTCAGCATGTCTTTGGACTATGGGGGGGGAACCGGAGTACCCGGAGGAAACCCCACGACGACACAGGGAGAACATGCAAACTCCACACACATGTAACCCAGGC
>JAODKE010000020.1:17147441-17164653 GCA_026779605.1 Mormyrus hasselquistii | reverse complement strand
GAGTGTGTGTTCGAGTGTGTCTGTGCATGTGTGTGTCTGTCTGTGCATGACTGCATACCTCAGAAAGGAGTGTGTGTTCGAGTGTGTCTGTGCATGTGTGTGTCTGTCTGTGCATGACTGCATACCTCAGAAAGGAGTGTGTGTCTGGCTTCATACTTGTCTTTGTACTTCTGGTTGTGTCTCTAAGGAAGAGCATCCATGTTCTGTGCATGCGCTGCATGTGAGTCCTCTGCCTTCGAGAGTATGAAAGGTTGCACACATGCACCAGAGCATGCCTCTGCATGCGGAGCTCAATGCGTTCCCTCGTGAGTCGGCTCCTGTCTGTCACTGCTATCGTTCCGAAGTCTCGCACCTTTGCTCTGGTTCTTGCCCAGTTGCGCATTTTCAGCATGGAAATAACCTTCTGTCTTGAAGACAAAGTCAAAGAAGGAGACCTTTTGTTCATACTTGGCTGAGCCCGATAGCTGTAGTCAGCCGTGCATTACAGCTGTGACTGAAACTGCGGCATCGCATGTTTCACGATGGCCCAGATGATACAGCTGTATGGAGGATAGCACAGCCCCATCTATTAGTGATTAACACAGGAACAGAATGGCACTGTGACGTGGGTCATTCCTGCCCCTGGCTGAAACCCCCCCCCACTTCTCTGAGCAGACAAGCACCCACCCCCACCTGCAGCAATCCCACGCTCTCCCTCATCTCCACATTGCGTTTTGAGTCTCTCCCATGGCTGTGCCGCAGGTTCCGGCCGCTGCACTCACACTGTCCCCATAGGAGAACAGTAACAGCTCTCTGCAGCTTCACCAACAGCGCTAGCATTGTCTGGGTAATGTCCGGCTGTGGGTGTTTGTTGGGAACTTTTCCACAAAGTATTTCTGCGTAAACCTTCGGTCTTTCGTACCAGTATTTTATGTTGCTGAAATTGCTTTGACGGATTGTGTCCGTTTGTTTGGCATGTGCCGTGGGGGCTTCTTTCTGGCACCCCAGTACCCCAAAAACATGCAGAAAGACGAATCTGTGTCTCTAGAGTGACCTTAGTCTGTGTTTGCGTGCTCTGTGAAGTGCTGGAATCTCATCCAGCAGATCCCCTGCCTTGTACCCCATCCTCCTTGAAGCAAAAGCTCTAGGTTCATCTTGACCTGAAGTAAGGGTAATGGAAGTTAAATGGATAATAATTTAATTCTACTATTCGTTTAAGATGGATTCGGGTCTTATCATAAACAAACGGATCTACCGAGCAGGAATATCGCATTCAATGCATCAGTGAGTTCAAACCTTTAACAGTCTGTGCAGGGATGAAAATAACTAGTAACTTGAAAGATATCTAACAAATGGAAATGATAGCTTATCACTTCAGAGACACTCGGGGGTCTGTCAGGACGAATCTGGGAGGCATTTCTGGATGAGATTTTATCTATGCAGTTCAAAGACAGTGCCCTCTGAAACATACCTGAAAGGCCGTTTACTCAAAGTACCCTTTTCAGAAGCAAACTTTTCACCTCCACCCTCGTTCCTCCACATAGGAGTGTTCAGTGGAACAGAATGGGCACGAGTGAGACGGATCTCTGCAAAGTGCGGCCTTTGCTGTTCCTCTACATACAGCTTTGAGACCGACGATATGGACAAGAGGCGAAGAATCAAGGAAGAATCAATGGATTTAATCACAACGGCAATCGGACCACCCTGGGAAATGGAGTGAAATATCAGGCGGACATGTGCACCACCGTAACATTGTACTTATAAGTATCAATTACACTCAGAAACAAAGAAATTGTAAAGTATATTTTTAATCTGAGCTCATTTCAGAAATATTATTTCTGCTGAAGAATGAGAAAAGGAAAGATACTTAATTAGAGTCAGAATGCTGTTTTAGCTGTTTTGCTCCCCCAGTCTATTGGATCAGGTTGTTTTCTTTTTTTTTATAAAGTTCTCCCATTCCAGCCTCCTCTAGTGCCCCGTGTATCTGTCTTACTGTCCTGGAGGAGCAGAATTATTTACAGATCATTATGTGTTACTTTGGAATTGGCAAGTAATTCAATTTTTTTGCCATGTGCTGTTCAGGTCAGAAACTGCCCTTCCGCAACCTTTAACCAATGAGATATTAATTTGCGCTGTGTTCTTTTTTTTTTATGAACTTGTGTTTTTTTTGTTTATCTGTTTAGTGTAGCCAACAAAGATTTTTTTATTTTCATCTGGCAGAGTATATTATACAGTGTGTGCCTGATAATGGTGGGGTCACCTAGGGGTCACGGGATGTCACAGGCCAGCGGAGGATTTGCAGTGCATTGATGCGAAAGTAATGAGAGTGGAATTCTGTGTCCACTCCCCCCCACCCACCAGGACCCCCCTCACAACACTTTTCTTTTTGATATATGCATCGTCATGCTTTGGATGGCTGCACGTGGCACATGCAGTGACCCCCCCCCCCCCACCCCCCATTATCAGTGACACACAGATTATACGTCCCTCTTGCCCATCGGCCATCTGTTACTGCAGTGTTTCCCAATCCGGTCCTCAGGGCCCCCCCCCAATGGTCTATGTTTTTGCTCCCTCCCAGCTCCTTGCCAGACAGTCCACACTTTTGCTCCCTACTGGGAGCTGGGAGGGAGCAAGAATATGGACCGTCTGTTGGTCCCAGAGGACCGGGTTACTATGTCTGGTGGAATGGCTGGTTTAGCTTTGAAGCCTCATAGTAAAACTTTGAGCAGGTCACTGTACAATTCCCACAATCACTCTCCAACCAGCCTGTTGACGTTTCCCAAATCACACTGACGCTTCCAGTCCTGAGCCACCTCTCCTGCTCACTCCACCATTTGACATTTCACTGCCGTCTGAGCGGAACTTAGTCCCCCCGCTTGTTCCTCCATCCCCAAACCCCGAACTCCCGACCCCCTGTCAGCCTCCTCATTACTTGCTGCGGTTACCCAGGTGGCCCCAGGACCATTGCCGACTCCCCTGCCTCGACCTGTGACATTTCGCCCTCTGTGGCAAGGGGGCTGCCAGCTGAGAAGGCCCGCCTTTTGATTTGCCTTGTTTAGTCGTATTTGGGATGCGGTTCAGGATGGGCTTTGGAAACATGCTCGAGTCTTTCAATGAACGATCATCATTCAATGGATGCATGAAGAATGGATAGGAAAAAGATAAATGTGAGCGCCAAAGGGGTATTTAAGCAGTGAATCATAAGAACCAATGATTACTGTCACATTTTTCTTCAAGTCCCGCATTTTTATTCAAATTTTTGTCAATTAACAATCTTACATTTTGTTCTCAGTTTCCCTTTCATCACAACCGCTATTGCTGTTAATGTAATTATAGCATGTCACTGCACCATAATCACCTTTTTTATTAAGTTAGAGTATAATTAATCCTTCTCTATGAGTGGCCAGAGCCTCATGGGAACGCAACGACGGGATGGGATCGCTATCTGGACAGTTACACGCAGGACAATCCAGGTAATAGGCTCATGGGCCTGTTCTTGAGTGACTCCACAGAGCATCGCTGAGATCACGCCGCATCCTCGAGGTCTCAAGCTGGAAACTCGGCCGACGGGCCCGAACACTTTCCGAGTGCTCGATTCAAATGCATGCATTGAGATCTTAACACACTGGCTGCTCCTCGCAAGGGGCGAGTGGTTTACAATACATCAGGACCGAATCCCAAGTGTAATGGAAAGTCCAGACCCATTACCCGCATTGATCTTCAGCTGGAAAGTAAACAAGCCAGAAATATAATAAAAGCCTTTTGAAAAAAGAAGAAACTAAATCCTGGCAGCCAGAGCCTCCCCTTCATGAAATGCATCCTACCGGCATCTTCCGTCAGGTTTCATAAGACCGTTAGACAATAACGATCTCTTTCAGAAGCGCACCAAAGCAGGTTTTCATACTCTAGCCTTTCGAGACACTCGGGAAACTGTACTTACGGTAAAAAACATCCGGATGCATCTATCCATACCGTACATTCATCCACTTAGGTATTACAGAACTGGCAGCCAATCAGATACAGGAGCACATGAAATATCGTGGGGGAATGCTGACCTCATTACATGCGCGCTGTTATGCGCACCTTGCCCGCATATCCCCATGGTCCCGTATCTTTTGGTGAAAACCAAAAATGTAAAAGAAAGAAAATCCGACTGTGTGAAAAGATCCGCAGATGGCACAGTAGTCTTATCAGGACACAAAGGAACTTTAACATGATTTTTTTCTGTGAAATATTCACAACTATAAACGTTTCAATACCAAAAAAGTGAATGATCTTAAATAAAAATCATTTTGAAAAAGGATGGCTTTAAATGCCAATAAGGGTGGTATAATAGCACGGCTTTCACCTTTTCATCACGGTATATGCAGCTTTCCTTCCTTTAGAAGTCAGAGAACTTTCCGGGCCTCATTCCTTTTTGAAAGTTGTCTGCGGGCCAGAGGCTGCCGAACAGCTCTGTCTGGCTGGAGCTAAACTTCTCCACACACCTCAGTCTGCTGCCCCTGTCCTAACTCCCATCTTCAAAGTACTTCAAAGTGCCCCCACCACACCTCTGGGACAAAGACTGCAGGCGAGATGGTCCACATATTCCTAACATGGGTCTTTACTCAGTTTGAGTCTTGTATTTAAGCGGCATTTTCCCAGCAGCATAGTAGCCCTGTTTAGTCACGCCGGTAATTTCACATAGGTTAATAGCTACATGTTTGGATTTCAGCTGAAAACCCCAGAAGATGTGTTTTGCATAAATGCTGTGATTTTTTTTTCCCTTATACATGTTTTTGCACGCAAGTGAATCTGAAAAAACAAGAAAACAAAATAATAATAAATAACAGTCCTTTTTGCAGGCTGATGGACTTTGGTCACACATGTGGGTTGTCCCAGTTGCGCTACGGTTATCACAGACGAATTGTCCTTATGCAGAATCTAGTTCGCTATCTGTTGCAGGATTAGCTGGTCTCCCATGGCCACGCCCACCTCCAGATGATCCTGAGCAAAAATCACCCACCACCAGTCAATGTATTTAAGCTGACCTTCATCAATGCACCCTTGGTTTGGTTTTTCTGACTTGGTGGGCTACGCCCCAAGGCCAGCAAAGATTCAAGCCTCATTAAGGATTCACTGCAGATTGAAAAGGCCTCTGATTTCACTGGTTACCTCTCTCATCTTTCCCCATACAGAAGAATAAAAGTGCAAACTTTTTTTTTTTTTTTTTTTGCTAATAGGAAAATATGTTTGAGTGTTTGTCGGGGCTATAAACACACCAACTCCGCACACCAGCAAACTGAAACACACTTCCTGTGCTTCATTCTGCCTCTGTACCTTAAGCTTTTCCCACCAGGTGCCGACATCATGTCCAGCCCACAGAAGGACACTTACCCACTGGGATATCACACCCAACTCTGTTCTCTTCGCCTCACTTACTTTTCCTAGCTAACGTTGCCCCTTCCAGGGTCCTGCCATGAGTGGGAAGTACAATAAAATAGGGGGAGGAGCAGTCGATGAAAGTTACAAATCTTTCTCTGCATAAATGTTATAGAATAGAGGTATTTTAATCCCTGTGAGGCAGTTCTCTTTTTTCTGCCCCATCTCGTTCACCATGACACACATGTAGGTGAGGGCCCTTAACCCCCTGGAGTTGGGGGTTAAGGGCCCCGTTCAAGGGCCCATAGACATGTGACTGTTCTGCCGAGGCCGGGGCTCAAACCAGCAACCATCCCAGGCACAGAGGCTTAGTCCGTGATGACTTTTTGCTTTGAAAAATGTCCAGAATTTTGACAAATGCAAACTCCAAGGCTGAAACTCGGCTGTGAGCCATGTGACCCCTGAGTTATGGCAGTGGGAATTTTCTTCAAACTTTTTATAACATAAATCCTTTAGTTTGCATGCATGCATTTATAGTATAGAAGCCTTTATAAATGATGACAGGATGTAGGAACATCAGAGAAGAGGGACAATAAAGAGATTCTCTTTCATTACTAAGTCTAAAGTTGCTTAAGCTGTCATTTAAAGTTTCCTAACACTTTCTCTCACTATACAGACAGTAAAAGTTTTACAATTTTCATGAAATTAATATTGTCTACATATTTTTCATAATACATTATATAACATACAAAATAAATATTCATCCACTAACCACATTTCTTGGTTAGGATCACGGTGGGGTGGGGGGGGCTGGGTCCTGTCCCAGACAGCACAGGGCGCAAGGTTGGGGTCCAGCCTGGATGGAAATTCTCCAGAAAAGACGCTCATGGAACATCTCGAGTCCATGATTTATTCCTGCATTTAATTATAGCTCATCTAGTTTTTGGTGCATCCCGAACATATGTTTTTGGAAACACCTTATTTCCTCTGTGAATGCATTTTGAAACCACTGGAAGGGGGAATTACAAGCTTTAAATTCTGACAAATCACTTAGTCTGAATATACATATGGAAATTCAGAAGGAATAGAATTCAAATCTGGTATGGGCTTACATACCTGCGGGTTATGGAGGAGGATCTTTTGATGATAGGATGGTCTGACTCAATGATTCATGGGTATTTTTATTCATCCCCTGCATGAGCAGACCACCATCTCGTTGCAGTAACACTGCAATTATTGTACATGCTGTATGCACAAGGACATTTAGCCAAAATTTCCCTAGCGAGAGCTGGTCCTTTTGTTTGACTGTGTCTCATACTCATATAAGTGGTTGTCAAATTATATTTAATGCTTTGAGTGAACCCTACAACCAAGCTTTCATGTGAAGAATGGTTGCCAGAATGTTGACGCTTAGCATATGTGAAAGCTAATACTGACATAACATTATTAAGGTGGCTATGAGGTACTGTATCATTCTTGAATAGCATCCTGGAGCAGCTGATCAATCTTCCGCTTTAACACCCTGTTCTCCTGTGGTCCTGGGTAACCTTCCCTCTGTAGCTATCACCTCCAGACTCAATCTGTCTCCCATTGTAGCTGTATTAGAGAAATTATTATGGATTCTGTCCTACAGAGCTGAATTACACATTCAAAACCAGAGGCTTCCTCTCAAAACAATTTGGTTGTAAAACATTATACGGGGGCAAACATTTACTGTGAAAAGCTGCTTGCAATTCATTGTCTTTTTGGCTCCGTCACTGCTGTCAGACAGGTCGGAGTGGCGAAAAGCATTCATAATTTTGTTTGTGGTTTGCCTTTTGATTTTGGTTTTGTGTTTTTCACACTTAAACCTGTGTCCTTCATTTATTTCCTTATAGCCTTAAGGGATTTGTTTTCTTCAGGCTGCCTCATTCCACTAAATCCAGCATATCTCATAATTGGATTCACATGTAAATATGAATTCATTTTAAAAATATAAAATGGTCTGGGGGGAGGGGGGCAGAACAGAAGAGAATGAAATGAGACGCCCTTCCTGGGGTGGCTTGTCTCCGATGATACCCGGGAGCAGACACATTGCCGTCTTCCGTTATGGCGGCTTGGAAGAGCCCCAGTCTGGGTCACTGTCCTGGTGTCGACCAGGTTGCTCCCTGTATCCCTGAGATTATCCAGTCAGTAAAGCGTTTGCTGCATCACCATAGGCCGTGTCTATAAGAGCGGCCAGAAAAGCGCCAGGAGGCGGGGCTCATCATATACGGCTCGCTTCCATCCTTTCCTGTCACGTCTTCACACACGGTGGCCGCTGCCGCCTCTCACCTTTGAGCCCTCTCCTCCGTTCAGCGCATTCTCCTAGCAGCCGGAGTTCAAAGTTCAAAGATGGGCAGCTCAGGTCCAAGGCGTAAGGAAGGCTGCATCCGTGCGGCACATCCTGGGGGTGCCGGCCCAACACGGATGGACGATTCGCTCTCTGGAAAGCGTAGACTCAAAATCAAAAAGCGGAAGGGCCCTTGTTCTCATTACATTCAGCCATGCAAATTTAACATCATAAATTTTACACAATCTTTAAAAAAATTAACACCTTGCATTTCATATTATAGCTGCTTTCTACTTTACACAGCTAGTATTGCCCATTAGTAGTGACATGGCCAATATTATTATTATTATTTTTAATATGTTGGTACACGGTACAGTTATGTAAAATTAGAATTGTCCGTGGGAGTCGAATAATGCAATGGTCCTGTATTTCAAATGGAGTTCAAAGAGAGATACAATTATAAGCCAAATTTCATTTTAATATTTGCATGTACCATATCACCGTCATCATTTTCTTCACTTCATAACGCAGATACGTCAGTGATAAAAATGCATATTAGGTGCAATAATAACAGTCGTGTGACAGTCATGTCATGTGAAAGTTATGTGACAGTCATGTGACGTTTAAGTCATGTGACAGTCATGTCATGTGAAAGTCATATGATAGTCATGTGATGTCCGCTTGGGCGGGGGAGGGTGGGGGTTGTGCATCTGATGCTCTGGGTTCTCTTACAGTGGAATGTAATGAGGTTGGAAAGTTGTACTGGAGCCTGTAACCCCCCACCCACCCACCGCCCATGAATTCACAAGTTCAGCCTAGGTCAATCCATCAAACCGTTGCATGTCGTGCTATTTGCATAAACCGAATGACAGATACTTCGTATCATAGATCCGAAGATAGTGAAGGGGTGTTACAGCTCCTTTTTTTCAGTAGGGGAAAGCGGTATGTGTGAGAATGGAAGAGCTCTGCAAGATACAGAAATAAATGAGTAGAAGGGTAAATTCCAGCACCAGGCCAAAATAATTGTGCTTTAATAAGACATGTTTACTGTGAACTGTGGAAATGACTGCCTCACGATCCGAGTCTGACGCGTAATTACTTTGAATTGTTTTCACCATCTGTGTTATTCTTATTTAACTTCTTAGACATTTAATTTCCTCCAATATTCAATGAGGGTTTTTCATTGGATTAGATAATGTTTCCAGAATGCTATGTTTTTCTTTTTCCTATATAGGGAGTAATCACGGAATGTTCTAGCACCCTCAATTAACACCATTCATGTCTCGATGAAAACTTCATCATGTTCTAATTAGACGATGTTATGAATGTTTATATCGCGGAGTTCCCAGTTGCTCTTATTATCCATATCGTCACTATCCTCTAATCTCCAGAGAGATTAGGATCCCCGATGTGGAAAAGGCCTGTACCGCCCTCGACTCCCAAACCTGACAGGATGACAGTAGGGTCTCATTTTCTCAAGTTAAATGTTGACCTCTATAGGTGCTCAAAGCCGCTGTTTCAGCCCAGCCAAGAGGACTGAGATGCTAACACAGGCCGAGGTGTTTTCTGTCGGGTGCCTTGGCCTCTTTCTGTAGAGTCAGTCAGTGTTTTTCCCCTCCTGCCAGGGGAACCTCCCAAATTTGTTTTTATTAACCTCTTGTCATCAAAAGAGGGCCTCCAGAAAGTCATATATTGTTTATGTCTTTCAATTTGTGCTTATACTAAAGAGCTTTTTAGCAGTAATGAACATGAGGATCTGTAAAAAGAAAAAATTTTAAAAATGGATTTTGAACTTTTCCACTTTTTAAAATCTATATTAATTTAGACCCAGACTCATTATTTATTAACATGTATTATTTATTTATTTATTCATCGGTTAACGGCAGATGATTTTAACCATTTATGTAACAGAGGAATGTTTCAGGGGCGATCCAGGCCACATTTCTTATACAGCAGTGGAATAATCTAATGAAGAGTTTGCCGTCCCATGAATCCAACACCTTTCTATACATAGCAGAATGCCAAAAACCTGGACTGTAACCACAATGTAACCACAAAGAATATTAAAGTGGAATCTATGAATTAAGAGAAGGCACTGTAGGGAACATGGGGTGCACCTCTTTTATTTGTATACAGTAATAAGGAGTGGCACGATGGAGACGATAGTTTCTAGCTTCCGCCCCTAGCTCTATGTGTGTAGGGTTCCCTTTGTGTTTTTCCCGTGTCATCATGGGATTTCCTGCAGGCTCTCCGGATTCCCTCAACAGTCCAAAAACATGGTAAACCGGAACTGCGAACTGTGTGACTCTGTGCATGCATGGTTTGTGAGTGTGCTCTGCGATGGGTTTTATTTATATTATATTCACCATCTTATTCACACATTAATAATTATTGCACTGTTATTTTAAGTCTGACATTTGATACAACACAAGCGATCATGTGGTAAATAATAGCGGAACAGCCAGAAGGACTATTAAAGCGTGCAGGCCATAGGCATGCTCAAGAACTGACACATATGCTGCACGATGCCTCTTTGTTAATTTTGTTAATTTAATTTACTTTTCTGATATATTGTCATAGTGTTATTACTTATTAGTATGAATTTTAAAGTTTTGTATCGTCATTTTAGAATTCCGCTGCTTACGAGAAGGCAAGCTGGATGCACTAGCTTTTTACCATACGTGTCTTTGTACTAAATTAACTAGACTTTTCTGGAATATTTACACGAAGCATGTAAGTACAGTATGATCGGGCTGCTTTTCCACACAGAGCCGTTTAATTATGTGTCTCCATGGGAACCTTGAGTTCTTCATTCCTCACATCCAGCTTTTCGCTGTCAGGATTTCTCAGCTCTGGATGTGGGGGCTCAGGGACGTCCCTGACACGCGCTCGTCGTCGGGGGGGGCAAGGGAGGGGGGGCGGGTTTGATCCACAAACAATTTGCATCCCACGGACAGCAAGGGATGGGGGAACGGGCTCGCCAAGGGCCGGCCAAGCCTGGCACCTGCACACGCAGATGGCTGCCTGACTCTCCGTGTGATGCATGTTCTCCGCGGCCGCCGGTGACAGCCTGGCGGAATTCTGGGCTACTGGCGCTAAATGAGATTAGCCTGCTCGCTTTACACCCCCCTCCGTGCCTGGTATCAGAGGAGACACCTGTCGTGTAATTCTAATGCTGGGAGACTGGTCGCAATGAAGCCCCTGGACCTCAGGGCCACCTCCCAACCTGGAGGCGGGTGGCTCAGTGGGTGGTTCACTCAACAAAACAAGCCAACCCTGACTGGAGCTCCTGGCCCTGGATCAGGCACCAGCTGGGCACCACCCAGGATCCTCAGCAGGATCAGGGTGAAGCCTTTACCAGAGGAGCTTCGAGTGGCTTCAGTGGACGCTTCTAAAGTTGGAGAATCTTCACTGTACTTTTGAGTTGCAGAATTATTCGTTCGTCCCTCTTCCTACTGCTTAAGCATGTGATATATTATGAGATACAGCCCCAGATTACAGCCTCCTAATATTAATGTTATTTCATATCAGCACACTGTTTTATAGGGCATGCGTAATGTAGCTGAATGCTTAAATGATTTGATCAAAAGGCGCAGCTGAAATTTTTAGCTGGGAGAAAAGAAACCAAAAGGTGAAAGTGGAGACCTTCAGATCTTCATTGATCATTAGGAACCACTCAGTCATTCTGGAAACTGCTTTTCAGATTGTTCAGATGTTCTCAAGCCAGGAATATCAGGTCCTTTAACTGAACAGAAATGAGTAACGCCCTCCGGTACCACCCCACCCCCTGCTTCCGGTAACCACGGAGACGCGTTACTTATTCAGTAGATAAGACATGCAGTATTACTGCTTCATCTTGTTAATCACAGAGAGATAACAGCAAAGCCATGAGCAGAAGAATTTATCTTTTCTTCTGAATTATCATTTAGGAGTAACTTCAGCAAATCAAAGTATCTCAGTGCACCAAACTCACGCTGTCCCTCGCTGACTGCAGCTAGCTATGCTATTTTGGTTTTTAAAGTTTAATTCAACAGAAATATTAATTTAACCAGGAATAGTTTATTGAGGAGCCGCTCCTGACTTTGCAGGAGGGTGCAAACAGGGAACCTGCATAGACATCAGAGGAACAAAAAAAAATTCTACACACAGAAGAGGAGAGACACACCTCCAGCCCGACATATCTACCCACCAAGCAAAGATTTTATAAAAACATCGGGAGTTCCATGAGTCCATGACATTCAAACCGTAAGCAGGAAGCCGTGATATGTTCCCAATAATATTTTTAAAGACACATAAATGTTCTTAATAAAATAAATTTGTCCTCTTTCCACACTGCAAATGTCCTACTTAGGATGAATTCAGGATCCTGTTCTTTTACTTACTTAATAAAAGAACTTATTGAAGCTCATTTCATTCCACATTCACTTCGCACAAAAGAATCCATCTTCCAAGCGGGATTCAATATTCCCCTTTGTCAAACTTAATCCAGTGGCTTCTGAAAACATCGAAAGTGATTTTTCTCCCCATCCTTATACCTTTAAGTTACTTCCCTGTTTGAATAATAACTATATGCTAGTTGGCGAAAAGTCTTTGCAGTGACTTTTACAAAAACACAGAGCCATCACGACACCTCTGCCTTCACAGCCATGCGGCTGATGTTCACGGCTAGTGGGATCTGTAACCTCGCACTGCCCTTAGAGAGTTTCTATGGAACCAGGTACACCAGGTTTTCCTTCAGAAATTTTGCCCAGCAGCGGAAATTATCCGAACAACCATCTAATGGAGCTGAATGTCCGTCTAAGGGGAGCTGTCCGGCTGACAGTGGTTCATCACATGTCATCAGAGGGGGTCTACTGTATGTCCTTGTTTCAGGAAGTTTGTTTCGAGTTATCACATAAAGAAAAAAAAATTGCCCTCGTATTCATACCTTTCCGGTCCATCAAACACCTAAAAATTGATTTTTCGAGTATTTTTATACCTCTTCTCCCACAGCCAATTACATTAGGAATTTGGAATTATTAGAATTGGGTTACAATAACCAGACCATGCACTGCACACAGCCTGTGATTTACAGACCACATTTCTAAAGCAGCTCATTCATTTTGCTGGAAAGACCAATATTTTAATACTTGTTTATTTATACATTTACGGAATAATCCCGGGGCTGTGGGACAGATTTGTACATCAGGTTAATAAAAAAATCATCTTGGTCACGGTAGAGCAGGACCGGAACACGCCAAGCTGACTCTTATTGTTGGTGATCCACACACGACAAACATGGATTCCACACAGCTCTCCATCTCAGTCATGTACACATTTACATGCATAAAAATTCTTCATTCTCATTGATATTTCATCAATCATCAACCAAGACTAATAATCAGATAAAACTGATAGTGAGTGAATAACAGCTTGTATTGCTACGCCACACTCCCCTATAGCCACATCACCTCTGACTGCAACAATGACTGCAAGCAGACGCTTCCTGTAGTTATTGATCTGTTTCTTTCAGCACCTTGTAGAGATTTCCACATTTACAGGGTTAGGGTATAGGGTTAGGGTATAGGGTTAGGGTATAGGGTATCAGCTACTTCTACTCTCTCCATTCACAGCGTCTCTCCAGGGAGAGAAAACTGCCTTGATCCTCAGACATCCTAAAGAAGATGTATTTTGCATTGTTGTCTTGCTTTCATGTCCTTCAGCACATTTCTCTGATGGTTCTTCACATCTTGGTGTAGCAGAACATCCCCAATCTATGACAATACAATACACTTTCGCTTTTTTGACTGTTGGTATCAGTTTATAATTTGGTGAATTTCATTGTATAATTAGATACTTGTTGTGTACAGAATCTGTATAATGAATGCAGATAATTTGTAGATTCTTCACTTAGGGATAGTTCTGAGTTTTTCATCTAATACTAGCATTTCTGATGTCTCTTTAATTCAAAAATAGTATCAATGAAGAATGAAATGATTTCAATCCTGTCTAGGAAGCCATCTTTTTTGTGAATAATGGTTAATATCTACATATGAATTTAGTCTTGAGAATAAACTGAATCAAACTGAATTTCTATGTGCCCCTAATTGTGACGTGCTGCAGTAATAAATGGCTGAAGACTGGATTCACATGTATTCGCTTATTTAAATATAGAGAAATGAGAGGCAGTGATATGGAGTCTTATTCACTGCTAGTATATAGAGTCTTCAGTGTTGGCTGACATTATTCTATGCTGTATATCTGAGGGATCCCATTCTGTGCCCTTGAGCTAAATAAGAGTCAGAATTCTGCTGTGTTTGAGTTTCATGTATGTATGATGTACGATACTGTGCAAAAGTTCTATGGAGTCAAAGAAAATGATGTTCAAATGATCTTCATGTTGGTTTAAGACTAGGATTATATGTCCGTCACTGTGTGTCAGCTTAACCACTTCAAAACTTCACCTAAGGTCACCCCAGTATTTACAGTCGCCATGCAATACACCAACCTCGTATGCTAATAATACCTCGTTTGCTTCTTTAATAAATTTAATTTTTGATTTATTAAGTGAGATTGTGATAAATTCTAACTAATACGCGAAATGGCTGAGGTGCCTCTGAGGAGAAGTTTGGGAACTGAAGCGATGTTTTTCATAGCCATCCAACAAGATATAGATACATTTTTAAAGAAAAGAAAAAGAAACAAAGGAGCTCTTGTTAGTTTTTGTTGTGTTACTCTTAATTTGTGCATGTTCTAATGTTACAGATATACACCGTACCTACTACCCAGATAAATAGCTTTCAACACTTACTTTGTTTGCCACAGACTTTTGCACAGCACTGTCACAAAGCCACCCTGACCGGAGCTCCAGCAGGCCTCCCTGAAAACCTTTTACAGCAAGAATCCTCACAGAGGACAAAAATAACCATGTCTGTCCCAAAACACAACAAAACAAAGAAAGAAATGTATCAGTACTGGGATCTTTTCTCCCGATGCTTCCGGCCTTTTCTGGATATTCTGCCTTCCTGTCTATCCTGTCATAATTAATGTCTTCCTCAGAACTGTGGATCCCCAATAATGTGCATCAATGTTCTGTCATAATGATGGACTGCAATGAAAGGGAGACTTCAGACCTCAAAGGCACCCAAGGCCACGTGACGTAGGCTGGGAGATAATGTTGGTATTTATGGCAGCCACAGTGTCAGATTAGAAATCTAGTGCAATCGGATAGTGTTGTCCTGCGGATTTACAGGTATTCATTTAAAATCCACATAATAGCCCTTTTACAACTAAGGGTGCAACACATTCCTGCGAATCTTTGGTGACTGTTTCTTGTCCCGGCCTTTTTACCATTAGCTGTACCCATTCTGTTTCACAGGGAGTCATTTAGTTCACGTTTATAGTCCAGCCGTGTCTTTATGTGGCAAAGATTTACTGACCTTCTTTGCTGCTTCTTGACATATCAGAGGTATTCGGGTCTTTCTCCTTTTAGCAACATTGGTTTTGTTTCATTGATTTTTTATCTTTCTCGAATGACTTTGCCCGCCATGAACTACCCTCTTTCGTTCAAGTTAAATCAGAGAGGAAAACGTTGTGTACTTTCGGTTGCAGATTTATGCAGGCCCATTATGTGTGGCGCTAATGAACGGTGTCCACACCTGTCATGAGGGAGGCAATCTGGGGCATTAATCCAGTGGAATAACATGAATGCGCAGCGAAATTGCTGTGTTGCGTTATCTTTCGTCTCAGAGTTGCTCTTAACCCAAGAAAGTGAACAGCAGAAGTAGCAATATTTTGTAAATTAAGGGATGCAGTAATGGCTGAGTGACGAATGAGATCCAAGTTAAAATTCCAAGAGTATGGCTGCTGTTTGCAACCCGGAGCAAGACACTTGAAGCCGAATTGGTTCAGTTAACATTCAGCAGTATAAATGAAGTGTGAAATTGTAAGATACGGAAGTCGCTTTAGATAAAATTGTCTGATAAGCAAATATATTCTTAGGATTAGCTCAGCTTTGGAAACGGGGGGAAAACCCATTTAAGAGCAGAAACTGATAGCTTCTTTTAATTATCCAGTATGTTCGTTAGTTCTGGGAGTACTATATAGTTGATATCACTTATCATTATTAATGCAACGGCTTCCTGTCCAGGGTATCTGCTCCACAAGGAGCCTGTAATTCCTGAGATGGGCTGCAGGCTCACTGTCATCAGCGGAGTTACACCTCTCTGGTCATTCGACAAGGTCATCATCCTCTGTCTGCATCCCAATCCAGCTGCTTGAAAGGGTAAAGCGAGTGTTACTTCTGTTTAAACTGCCTGATAGATGCGTCTGACCACTGAGCATCACCCTCTCTTAATTCCATGCCATCTTTCCCACATTTCGGTAAGACACAAGAAGTCACGGAGGAACCGTGCTCAAGCAGAAGGTGGACACAGAGGCGTTGAAGCAGGTTGTCTGGCGCCGACGGCGGAATTTTATTTATTTCTCAGGCTCACGCCATTCACAAGCACGGCGGTGCGAGGCGTGACATGACAGAGGTGAGGGAGGCCGCGCCGCAGGAGGGAGGCGGGCAAAGATGGCTCCATCTTCCAGCCCTGGAGAAACGGGTCTCAGACACATGTGGCACAAGTGTCGTCTCTCAGAAGTGACACTGATAAGCCTACCCCCCTCCCTCCCCCCACCCAGACGTGGAGCATCTGTTTAACAGCAGCCGGGGGGGGTAGCATTTCACATCTCTCTCTGTTTCGGAAGCTTGGGCTCGCTGACACCAGGTCAGGAGGGGGCACGCATACCTGCACACGTGCGATAACCTGCGGATGTATCGCGTTCGGTCATTGGACGCCCCGCTCTCAGTGCCTTACAGCTCGCCTCACTTTCTTTATCCGTGCTTTTCTCTTGCAGGTCACTTCCATTCCTATCATTTTAATCCAGCCTCTCTGACCATTTACCTGCGCTGTTCTGTCTTACTGTATGACCACTCTGGTGATTCTGCATCACACATTTATTTTGAGCCTCATTTGAACCTGCATGCTGCCCTCTGCATTAGCGCTCTATTGCCCTAGAATGTTCCTTTTCAACCAAATAATATACAGAGACAAGTAAATTCAGCTTGGCCATATTGACTGAAGCAGCTCACACAACCTGCTCCATTACCCACCCGCAAATTCCTCTTCAAATTTAACCTGGGATGTTTCGAAAACCTGCTCGGCTCTCTAATCGCTACGCCACCTGCTGGATGGAGTCGGTCAGGAAAGCCGTTCCTTTGAAGTTTAAATATGCTTCGCTGGAATATGTATCCTTGCACCATCCAGCTCTGTGACAAATTGTGCCGTTTATCATTTGGGGTTTATTTTGCCCTCAGTCACTTGTCCGCAGGCTGCGTCAACAGCCCGCGCATTTGACAGTGTGAGCGGCCCTGGGATCCATCTCTGTGCAGCCATCACAGCCCAAACCAGGTGGATTATGGGAGCTTGGCACCAAGTGCATGGGTGAGTGGGTGAGTGGGTGGGTGGGGGGGGGGGGGGCATGGAGCTGGAATACGGGGAGGTTTATACTCCATTCTAAGAAACGTCTCTCCCTCCA
>JAODKE010000020.1:17135720-17147431 GCA_026779605.1 Mormyrus hasselquistii | reverse complement strand
AAAAGGGGGGGAGGGGGGGAGGGGGGGCGGGGTGGGGAGGGGGGCTGGGGGGTGGGGGGGGGGGGGCGGGGGGGGGGGTCTCATTGATCTGGAATACTGGGAGTTTTATACTCCATTCTCAGAAACGTCTCTCCCTCCATATTGTGCAAAACATCCAATCCTTCACTGGGGGGAAGGGGAAGCACATCTGGAATCTCACACAGGGCAAACCGGGGGCTTGAGTGTACACTCTATCCAATTTTGTGGAGGTCTTTAAAATGCATATTCAAATCTCATTACCCATGGAGTAGAAAATTTCAAATTGTGCTTTCAATGGCAATTACAGAGCCACACATTTACAGAGCAGACTGCAGGAGGTTAATATTTTCTTTACGTGCTTATTTGTCTGTTGTTCAGGTGGTGCACAAATGCTATTTCCAGAAGCGAAACGAGGCCACCTAGTGGACGCTGGGGGTGGTACATCACCTAAAATTACATTATTAGCAGCAGAGCCTAATGAAATGCCGCAATAAGAGCATGATACTGCAGCGATGTCACTATGTCGTAATTACTGAGAGGCTCCTCAGCAAAGGCCGCGCTATGGCTCTTATGCACATGTGGCGTGTGAATTCCCAGTATAATAACTATGTGTTAGTATTCATCTTTATAGGGAGATGAAATGAATTCACTGTGCAAATCACTTTGAAACATCTTAATTATAGGTTGTGTTTTTGCCTAAAAATACTCAATTAAAAACCATTTTCTTATTCCCACTCATTTAACTGATACCACATGTAATGTTTTGCAATCTTAACATGATATTTAAACTAGGTTTTGGGTATGAGTGTTAAACATATGTGTATTTATTGCGACTCCAGGTTAAGGCAGCCCCTTATGTAGCACCTCAGTCTGTCATCTTCTGCTTCCTAGTCCTGTCCTGCTCACCATGCAGGCTACGGCAGGACGCCTTTCGCATCTCTATGTTTGTACTTGTGGTCATTAACCATCGGCATACTATTTCTCTGTATGTAAGTGGATCCCAAAAATGACTGCACCTTTTAGTGGCCAGAGGGTCAGTTTAGTGCGTCTCTGTAGCTGGAAGCACAGGCCATTAAATTCAGCTCTGCTTTGCCGTTGGAATTGGGATTATCTACGGCCAGGGAGGTTAAGGGTGCATGTTCCCAAAGACACAAACTGCAAACATATAATGAACCTGCATAATTTTGCCATTATCGCTCTCTGAGAATGTACAGGAAGACACACCAGCATCATCTGGTGGAAACACTTAGCTGCTCACACGCCTGTTTGTTTTGTTTATCCGGCCTTTTCCTGCCAAAGGTGAATTAATGTGACATCAGAAGATGCTCTCTGATCACAGCACTGCAGCTGTTTATCTTATTCATCAGAGATCTGGAACATCACACCTGGTCTGGAGAACATCATGCCTTGTGTGAAGAAAACTAATCTGGTCTGCAGAACACTTATCTGGTCTGGAGAACACCACACCTGACCTGGAGAACACCACGTCTGTCTGCAGAACACTAATCTCATCTGGAGAACACCACACCTGACCTGGAGAACACCACGTCTGTCTGCAGATGACTAATCTGGTCTGCAGAACGCTCTCTGGAATAGAGAACGCCATGCCTGGTCTGGAGCTTCATGTAAAATGTCCATACGGGCATCAGTACTTCACCAGTGCTACTGTTTCGATAAACAAGAGTGCCTGGAAGAGAGACCAGCCAAAAAATAAGAATCAATAAGAATCAAAAATATAACTGAAATGTTTACTCAATTACCTTATTATTGCCTGCAGTTTTGTTTAGACCAGTATCACTTATTACATTTGCCCTTATTGTCCTTTCACTCTGAAATTTGATCATTTCATCTGACTTAGTTTACCACAGATAAATTGAGTGCTTAAAGTATCCCAGCTGCCACTAGGGATTAAATGTCACTATGAGAGAATTACTGGGGGTATCATAATTTTGAGGCTTTAAGATTCAACCAGCTAATGGCCACCTATAATTTTCAGCGTGTTTAGTTTTGGAGAGTAAGCTCCTTTTTTAGGGTATTTAAGGTAGGATTCATTGTCAAATACCTGCATTTACTGCAAAATAGAGGTTCGCCTTAAGACAGAGAATGCCAGCGGAGGAGGGGGGACATTGGGGGCTGAGCCATTCATACTGCTATAGAGCACTTTAACAGCCCTGGGTCTGCTATATGTTACTAGCATGTGAGGCCTGAATTGCGTAGATAAAACTTAAATCTCCTTGGAGAGACGGTATTCTGATTTGTACTGTAATGAGCGAAGCCACAATAAGCGAGTGCAAAAATATATCGATTGCCACATCTCCATGGGCCCCTGGACACTGTTTGTTAATAGCGAGGGCTCGGAGGTTTGTTAAACGCTACCCGACCCCAATTTGGAAACCTGAAAGACTATCCGTATATAGGCAATGTATGAATCATGTAAACAAGGGGTCCATCATAAAAAGGGAAACAAGTCCTGTCACATAGCTCTGTCGGGCCCTGCAGTGATTTATCTTACTCTCGCTCACATGGTGTCAATCTCTGAGGCGGGACCTAGAAGGGAGCTCATGAATATTAACGTGCAAATCCCAAACACATCGCTGCAGCAGACAATCATATTTTCTACCGATACATCGTTTTAGGTATGTATGAAACCCCATGTTGGCTTGTAGGATTCTTGATTCCAGAAAGCATCTTTTCAGCTGTTGATCGATACAGACTCGATACAGTAAGACGATTGGTTGTCTGAATTGAGTTTGTGAATAGTTCTCTCAGAGGAATTAGTTTTCTCGAGTTGTGATCCAATGAGTCACTTGTTATTTACTATCACTCCCACCCATACGCAGCCATCCTGTTTTCCAGTTGGGGGGTGTCCCACAAAGTAACATTTCTCAGTTACCTTAAGCTAGGAGTCACGATCGTCCAATAGGAATGCTTCTTACCTCATGACTTCTATCTTAAGTTAACCCAGATAATTTAGAAATCCACCCCCATAATAAAAGAGAGGCAGTAAAACGATTCCCTAATTGTGTGGATAAATCTGAATGTATACGAGAGCGTCACTGTGATTGCAGTATATACCGCTACTATAATATGCTATTAAAGATGCTGTGTCTGAACCGTGGGCCTTCTGTGGTGAGAGGTGCCCCATCTCACTGCCCACTTTAGCCAGCGGCATCTCACCAGGGGCCCGGGCACAAAGGCCGGCTCACGGACCAGGGCCGCCCAGCCCTAGATCCGTGTGCTTTGGTGCATGGAACCACAACAGTGGTTTGACAGGTCGGAAACCGTCCTCGGCCTCGCCAGCGATGAAAACGTGGGGGTTTGGGTTTTCTTTTGTTTATCGTCTGACTACCCTGCGCTTTCTCATTATGGGATAGTAACATTCCGGCACCGTGTGCTGGATAGCGTGTGTTTACTTTGCGCTCGCCTTTCAAGTATCTGCCTGCAGCACTCGGAGCCCTGGATGCATATGGGCTCAGTACTGTCGGTACCGACCCGCAGAACCTTAGAAGCTTTCAGCTCTGAACAAATGAACTGTCCTTGAACCCGGTGAATTCTATAGCACAAATGGCAGGCAGTAAATACTTATTTTTCGACATTAAAAAAAAGTCTGATAGATCTTCCCTCGGAAAAAACAAGCAAAAGCATCTAGCACAAAAATGGCAAAACAGCACTTTGCTTCTTTGGGTCTTAGGCATGAGCGTAAGGGCTTGGCTGTAAGGTCAGATAGCAGGGATCCACAGCTGAACCTGCAGCCCAGCCCTAAGGCTATGGACTATTCTCTCTCTTAGCGCTCCCACTTGATTGAAGATGAGCTGGACTGCAGGGACAACGTGTGGGAGACTCAGAGAGTAAGAGAGAACCCAAAGTCGCCGTATAACTGGCAGCACACAGGTAGGAGCTGCAGGTCCTGGCTCTCGGAGAGGAAGTTAGTCTGAACTTAGCAGCGATCAGAGCATCAGTATGAGTTCACTGTCCTTACAGAACCCCCATCTTTGTTGTTCAAAGCCCAGAACACCAAACCTGCAGCTTGTGTTTGATCTTCCTTCTCTCATCCCAACTTAATTTTCATGGTTTGAATGTTTTATTTGGTGTTTTTCCATTAGAAATCTGCATATTTTTTATGTTGACTCCCACAATACAGCACTTTGCTTACGCTGTGAGAGATCTGGGCACATATTTGCATTTTATCGAAGGCTTCATTGTTCCGAATGGAGTTCAAAGTGAAACATCTGTCGATCCATCTTTCAGCTACTTATCCTGCCTGTCTGCCACCAGGATATAGGATTCCGGGCTGGGGTTAGCCCCGTACGGGGACCCAGCTCGCCAGAGGGCATCGGAGTGAATCAGTTACAGAAATAATTTTATATGTTAACGATTACACAATGTGGGCAGAGGCAGGGCCCGTGAGCGAAAATAATGATCTCTGTAGAGAGGCACAAAACAGGAACTCCGCCAGGGAAGTCAGAACCGGAATCCAGCTCAGATGGACGAAACGAATGAAGAATAAATGCAGTATTCCTGCTAGTCAGGGAAACAGAGAAATACTGACTGCGGTGGACATGGAGACTCGGGGGCAGTGTAATAGGAAAATCCCCAGAAGGGCCGCATTTGTTTAGAGAAAAGGTGGCCAGCAGACTAAAAGGACATGAAGGCTGAGGTCAGGGGAGAAGGGGGGACGGCTTCCCCCCCGCCCCGAGTGGTTGCTCTCCAGGTGCTCGCTGGTCATCCTACACTGGGATTTATGCATTTTCGATTCTGTTCATTGTTATATAGAGCCATTCACAACAGAGTCACTCTAAGGCATTTGACAAGGGTGTGCGGCAATCCATTATTATATTATTTATACAGACGGAAATAATGAATGCCAGAAAAACCAAAAACTCCCAAATAAGGAGAAAAAAAAACCTCTGGGAGTCCAAGGTTGACTGACTGCTCACTGTCCCACCGGCAGTGACTGCTGCCCCTGCACAGATTACGCTGTAAGCCTGGGCTCCTTAGACGTACCCCCTTCACATCACATCAAAGTCCAGGAAGACTTTACACAGTACGCAAGCTGCACGGGTCCCTGTGTAAGCTGGAGCACCTCCTGAATAAGTTACCGTGCTCCCGGGAAGATATCACAGTACACATATGCACCAATAGTGCCCCCTACATCAAGGAGTCTGATTAAAGCACAGCAGTGCATCTTCAACATTGTGGATGCTGTATCATCCTCGTGGCAGAACCCAGTAGCAGACGGGCCTGAAGCAGCACAGATCTGAAGGCAGGATGCAGGAAGCAGCATCTCTAATGTCTCCATCATCTCCTCTTGGATCGCGTCCAGCGTCCCGCGGTCCCGGCGGGCCAACTGTTGATTCGGCTGCGGTTGCCTCCTAATGCGGAGTTCGTGCCAGGGAGGCTAGTCGTCTGTAAAAGGTGCGTCTGGCCTGCCAAGGAAGGCAATCGTTCTGCGTGCTGGAGAAGAGGACTCGCTTTGTGGGTTCCTGCAGAGCATTAGCCCTGCACAGCCCCTGCTCATGTTCAATGAGTCCCAAACCGGTTACCGGCTTTAATGATTCACTACCTTTTCGATCATTTGTATTCATTAAATTTTTGAGATCCTTCTATATTTAATCCATCTCCCCACCGAGGAGTGCTGAAATGATATCAGCATCTTGAATTTCCTTCAAATACACAGAGAGTTTCCATATTCATCCATCCATCCACCAATCCATGCATTTTCAGTGATGTTTACAGATGATTTTTCCTTGGTCACAGAGGCTTCTTCCTAAATGGACAAGCCCACGCAAGCATTCAGTACCTTCACAGAGACATTTTCTCTGCCCGGTGTCCGTGGCTTCCAGTCCCCTCAAAGCGAAACAGGTGCCTCAGTGTGTCTGTGAGGCTTCCTTCAGCCGAAACAGATGGGAGGATGCACGGGGACTGGAGCTGGGCTTTATTAAATAGAGAAGGAGCACAAAAACAAAGCCAGAGGCAGCCATTTTGGAATGAGAAAATGACACAGAGGTAGGGACACGGAATGGGCGTCGGCTCCACAGGGGGGAACCGAGGTCTGGAGTGCTAGCAATTTCCCAAACACAAAATAAGGCTGGTTAAATGATGAGGAGAAATTAACTATCGGTGAATGAAGTGGCTTATCAGCCGACTTTAACTCACCCCCCCCATCTCCTGTCCCCTCAAAGCCCCAAAAGCCTTCAAAGAGTGGGATCTGTTCCAGGTCTGAGCCTGCGAGTCAATTAACTTGCATAGTTAATGAGTCTGATGCAGTGACAGAGGAGGAGCTGAACTAGAGATTCAGAGGCTAATGCCACAGTCACCGTCAATTTAATTCCTAACCCTCCCCCCCCGCCAAAAAAAAGGTCAACAAAAATGTTGAGAGGTGGAATTCTGCATGCTGCAATTGTTCAGAAATCCACCTCCCCTGATCTCACTTTTGGGTGTAGTTAGAAGGTCCACCAGCCACCTCCCAAGCTCTCTTTTGAGTGTAGTTAGGAGGTCCAACAGCCACCTCCCCTGAGCTCACTTGTGGGTGTAGTAAGGAGCATCGACATCTGCCTCCTCTGAGCTCACGTTTGGGTGTAGTAAGGAGGTCAAACAGCCACCTCCCCTGAGCTCACTTTTGGGTGTAGTAAGGAGGTCAAACAGCCACCTCCCCTGAGCTCACTTGTGGGTGTACTAAGGAGCATCAACATCTGCCTCCTCTGAGCTCTCTTTTGAGTGTAGAAGTTTGGCTGTGTTTCACATTCCAGTGTTTTCCGCAGCACCGTTACTCTCAGCGTCATGCGGAGAGACCTCCAGGCTTCCTGCTGCCATTTATTTTATTACAGCCCGAGCGGATCTGGCAGCAGCAGCCAATGAAATCTGCGTCTCCCAGGAGGCACTTACATCCTGAGAGGGATGGGAATCAAGCCGACATCTCGACAAGAGCGGATTACTGAAGCCTTTCCGTGCAATGATGGCAAAGAATGGAATAAACAGTGACATTTACTGTTCTTTTAAAGGTCACGGTATCAAAGCGTAGGACCATTTGGTACAGAAGAGAGGGATTTGGGGTTCTTCACACAAATATATGAAATAAATAACAGTTTGGCAGATCAAGAATCTGGGCCAAGATTCTTACATGTAAATAGTTAATTGAATTCATGATTGAAGAATGCATGGAGTTTTGCGTTCGCAGCAGTGCTTGCATCATAGGAACAGGTCAAGCTGATCGTTCTGGTCAAAAGATCAACTGGGTGCAGAGACAGGAACCTGCTCGGGCGCAGTAGTCCAGCTTCTGGAACATTCCTTCCAAGCCTTGATCGTTGACACCACATACCCTGTCAGCTTTCACAATGAACCTTGCATGGCTATATTTGAGCTATAATATGGAACAAGTCACATTGTTCATCCACAAACCCAAATCATCTGCATACGGCACGTTAGCCTTTTAGCTACCTCAGCTGATAGGACTCGGAGCAGATAAGCAGTCTGTCAAGTTTTGTTTAGCAATGCAAGTGAACTAAATAGGAAATAGCAATTTATGAATTAAATGTTAATACATGAAAAGTCATGCCTATAAAATCTTGAGACAAGACAGGCAGGACATCAAAAAACGCCACCTGACACAATGAGAGGAGGTAGGAACAGAGATTTTATTTTGGGACAGACGTAGGTGCAAAAGCAGAACGAAGGAGTGAAAATAAAAGGCGGATACAGAAAAGCCGAAACAGTGAGAGTCTACATCTAAGGTCTGGCTGGGAATCGTGGCCTGGCCATGTCTGCTGGAACATGCAGAGGGTGAGGTGAGAGGCGGCTCATCACCTGACTTCCACACCAAACAACACAGGCATCTGGGTTGAATTTATCACACACGTCTTTCTGGTCAAATATTTTTGTTTTCCCATCCTGCCTGGGCCTCTCTGATGTCACCAGGCCAAATTAAATCCGCCCCTTCTTCCTGATCTGTTGAGCATCTCTGTACCGTAATAAGAGGCCCATGTGAGGGAAGAGCAGACTTTCTGTCTGGCAGCATTTTCATGTGGACACTGTGGCCTAATCGAGCACCCCCCCCCCCCGCCCTGACATCAGCATGCCTCTCCCATCCAACACATCTCACCTTCCCGGACGAGTGCCCCGATAGGCAGTGAAGCTGAAATATTCAGTACCTCTTATTCCCCAAGGTTCCCAAACAAGAGAGGGACCTGTGACACAACACTGTCACTGAAAATCAGCACATACCAAGATATATAATTACGTATTTAGACTGGTATCCGGACTCCAGAGTTATCTTACTGTTAGGGTTAGTTATTAGCTATAAGATTTATGTGCTCTCCTTTGGTGGGTGATGCTTCGATCCAATCTGGGACATACTGTAACACCCCCACTACCCAGCTAAATTAATCCAGGGGCAATGTGTCACAGAGCACGTGCAAGCAAGGGGTGGGAAAAAGCGGCTTGAGGCCTCTCTGTCAGCCCCGATCAGCCTGGCTCACCGCCACAAAAATATACAGCCATGTTTTAGGCCTCAGAGTGGGTCCAGCAAAATTACCTCCACCCTCCATCATTCCGGCCATGAATCACAGTAGCTATTTATCTAGTGAAGTCCCCCCCCAAATAAAACTGTGACTTATGAATTGCATTTGGGGGAGGGGGGCATTCTACATGGTTATGTATTCACATAACAACCAGCCCTTTTCTAACAAACCAGAATGGTGGCAGCGTATCAATGAGGGAGTCACAGAGCGTGATCCCTGACAGGGGCCAACCACATCATGAAAAAATACTTTACAACTTAATTATATCCAAGCAACATCTGCTGAGCCTGTCCTCCATCTTTGGCAGGAGGTGGGGGCCCGGGCGTCCTAAAACTCTCTCACCCCACCTGTGAACTCCTGTGTAGGAACCACAGAGCCTCACCTGCACCTAATTCTCATCATTCTCCCTGTGGAGGAGTTCAGGGGATTTTTCATTTATTTTTTTAATTTAATAGGGAATAAAAGTCTGGGTAACCTATTCAGATGCAAGTGGGGAGGAGAGACAGCCGCAGAGGAGATTTTGGAACACCATGTTCACCCACAGGGAGATATTTAGTGTGATGCAGGCCCCACTTTGCACCAGCTGCCTCAAGTTGTCCTCAATTAATTTATCCAATAAGTTGTTACCATGTCAGCTAATTAGCCATGGATCCATTGGAAACATGTTTTTCTGCCATAGATTCCGCAAGAAAAGCGATAAAGCACAAAAACCTTGTAGCATCTGCGGCCTCGTGGTCTGCCTGTCGGCGGTGCTTGTTTTCCCAGCCACCTTAAAATACATTCTTCTGCCCTGAAAAAAGGGGTGCTTGTGCAGAGAGGAAAATATGAGGATTAGTGCTTGTTTCATTGTTTCATTGGGGGTGTCACGTGTCACCTCCATGCCCCAGTATCCCTGAGTTTGTCCATTCCAGGTTCAAGGTACCCATCATGGGCTCACCTTTTGATGTTAATCTGAACTCCATCGATTTTTTTCAGTGTACATTTTTGCTGGCCACGCAGCCAAGGCTGTTCCCAAAAGCTATCATAAGAAATTTGCATAGGTGCTTGCCATTTCTTCACGGGGACATTGAGATGCCATCGTCTATTAGGATTGTTTACCGCTTCGCTGTGTCAAGCCTATCCTTTCATGTGCACGCAGGGCCCTTCAAGAAGGTGCAGCAGAACATCTCTCTGTCTGATTGGATGGTTTCTATGTCCACAAAAGTATCTTCACAGTTGACATTTCCTTTGGGGTTGCTGTTGCACTCAGATTTGTGTTTTAGATTTTGTTATATCATGCTGTAATTGTTTTTATCTCTAAGCTGAAATTCCCGTTGTCTAAGTTTTGACAGCTTTTTCCTTTAACTTGAAATTACGAAAACTTGAAAGCCTCATTATTACCTTGAACGATGATGTTCATTGCTACCTACCTTGATCGGCTCCAGGACCATGAAGGTTCAGACTGCCCGCAACTTTTGTTTTATTATGTGACAGAAAAGTTTTATTTATTCTGGCTGCTAAGTCGCAGATATGAAACTGTCTGCCAAGGTATTACCTTACAAGGTGAAAGTCCTCTTCCTGGTTCCCAAGGTTTTCAGCCTTGGTAATTTAAACCTTGTGTGCAAAACAATATATTCTGGTCAATTTGCATAATTAATTTTGAAGGATTCAGTCCTGTCAATAAAGGTTTCCTGTTTGTGGCCCTATGCACATGATTCAGCAAAATGAGTAGCACTCCTGCACAATATTGTCTCTAGAAGGCAGAAATAACAAATGCAGGGTCACACAGTCTATAAAAAATGTCTTGATGATGGAAGATGTCCAACATGGGCTGGTGGAGAGTCACCGTGGTTAAATTGTCGGTGACAGGAGACCGGCAGTGGGCAAATAAACACAATAGCGTCAGTATACTGGGTTTGCCCGACACATGGGTTTATTCTCTAAACGCTACAACGGGCCGGCTGTCTCACTCCAGCTTATGACCTGTTGGTGGGAGGCATAAGGAGCAAGCAGACAAAGAGGCTAAGCAGTGTGATGATATATGTGTTGTGCGGATTTTGTGTTTACCAGAAGGCAGTGCTGCGTAGCAGAGGAGTCACTATAAAAAGATACAGAGACATCAGGACATTGATTCAAGGGAGGTCTGGCACAGACTTATTGTGAGAGTACTGACCGCTTAGCACTGCCTACTTATCATTGAACACTTAGCACTCACTACTTAGCCCCGACTGCTACTGTAAGTACTGACTGCTTAGCATTAATTGCTTGGCACCTATCGCTTAGCACTGACTGTTTGGCCCATAAACAGCTCTATAGTTAGGACTCATCGTCCATTGAACCTTTAGCTATGGGAAATATTAATAAAATAAGTTTTTAGTTCTGCACTTAATTACACAGAAGTTCTTTCATTCCAGGCATGAACTCGCAGGTTACAGCCCTGAAACGGTAATGGTTATACAAGGTTATTGAAAATGGATTTGATCCACCATAAAAAATGAACAGTTACAATCCCTATCAGAGTTTGCTGGCGTTCCAACCAGCTATCCAGTTCCAAACCGGCATACCAACCAGGAGGACTTCAAAACAACATCATGGGGGGTCGGTTTCCAAGCCGCGGCAGAGTTATACATCACAATCCCACTGAAAACACACCCACAGGAAAGCAGCAAATGCAAGGAAAGGCGGCGTGGATAGCAAGGGCACCAGGGTGATTCATCAGGCCCCAGGAACAATGCCAGGACATTGATTACCTCTGATGATAAGAGAATTATCCCACTTTTGCTTGGCTGCCTTCACGGAGAGATAGCATTTTTCTTTGTTATATTATTTGTCGGTCTGTTGTATGGTGCCATAGAAACAACTGTATGGAAAGAGACTCAATGGTTGAGTAGCTGAGAGTTCCATCGTAATACAGAAAATTACAATTATTTGCGGTCAAGGAGAACAATGAGGATATTGATTCATCCATCCTTTAACTACTATTCCTGGTCAGGGTCACAGGTGGAGGGGGCTGTATCCTACACATCATAAGGCATGGGGGTTGAGTACACCCTGGACATGCCAGTCCACTGCTGGACACATATCCACACTCCCATACACTACGAGCAATTTTATAGCTGCCAACCATGTCTGTGAGGAAACCAACATGACACAGGTAGAACATGCAAATTCCAAACATACTGTAAAGATGGGATTTGA
>JAODKE010000020.1:17112666-17128492 GCA_026779605.1 Mormyrus hasselquistii | reverse complement strand
CAGCTAACCTCTCCTCATAAGACATTCCTCTAAGACCAGGAATCATTCTTGTGGCCCTACGCTGCACCTTTTCTAAGACCCACAATGTCCTTTTTAAGATATGGCAACCAAACCTGCACATATTCTAGGTTAGGTCTCACCAAGGAATTGTATAATCTTAGCATCACCTCCCTTGACTTAAACTCCACACACATGTATGTTTTCAGGTCTTCTCTCTGTACTGAACACCAAAACAACATGGGCAATTTCCTAGTAAAAGCAAATTATGCTTCTAGCAGGAGGAGTAAAGGAGTGTCTGAGCGTGAGACAGCCGGCAAACAACCAAAAGTATCTTACCTTTTGCGTCTTTATGGCCAGTGCTGACAGATGCCAACATACATATAGCAGCTGAATTCTTATTTCTAAAACCTAACACATAATTCTTAGTCTTGGTCTCACTTATCTGCATGCAGCCAGTGCTCAGATTGGCTTTTCTTACGGATTTCATTAAACAGGCCTATCACTGTATGGTATGAGTCCAGTCTGCATTCCCAGTTACGCATCATCGCTGCTAATTACCTTCCAGATAGGGGAACACACTGCCACACGCTGCCCATTACTGGTAACTGCGTCCGCAGGTGGCGCTGGATGGGAGTCACGGCTGCATATCAGATTGAAGTGCAGTGTGGCATTAAATGAGTAGCCCTGTGAAGTCTGACCACAAGGACAGTGGGTGATGCCGCTGCTTTACATATCTGGAGCTGGGAGTTTGAAGGACCTTGCATGTTCTCCCTCCATTGTGTGGGTTTCCATAGACATACATCTAGGCTAGCTGGTGGTCCCTGACATCCCATAATGTATGATGTCTTGCCTATAAGAAGCTCCAGCCCCCCGCAAAATCATGACAAAAATAAGCAGTTATAAGATGGATGGATGGCTGAACTATGTGGTTACAATGTATAAAGTCTATGCTGTTGCTGTATTTTCTTTTGGGTAAATGCGATTTATGTTTCAAATCAACTCTGCATTTATAGAAATAACTTCAACGATTAAACCTCAGAATGTATTAAAATTGAATATTATATAGGATTTTCATCCAAAATCCCTCCTAGATATACAGTCTTATCTGCTGAATAATTTTGAAATTCAGATGATGCTTACTGGTGACATAAATTACAATGATTAAACGCATTGATATGTCCATAATCCAGACATGAAAAAATGTCACAGCAGGCAGCGGAGCAGAGCGAGGATTTGGGCGTCATCAGTGGGATTTACATTCCGGGCTGGATAGAGGTCGGCAGCAAATAAGAACTGATACCAACATTGGATGAAATTATATAAAAATGCCCAGTTTAAAGGGGAATGAAGCATGCCGTGGCATCGCTGAACAACTCAATGGGGAATGTTCTCAAGACAAAAACTGCAATGAGAAGTGGGTGGAGTCTAAAGGACAGCAATGACCTTGACAGACTGGAGTCCCTCCGTTTTCTCACAAACACTTTTCCACTGTGTCCAATTAACGCTTTTTGCGGATGCTTTTGAGAGCTGACAAGTGTCCCAGATGGAGCTAGAGTTGGATCTTGCTAATGAGCCTAATGATGTCATTGCACTGATGGGCCTGGGATTCAAACTAATGACCTTCCATGGATGGATACAGTCCCACTAATCTGCTGGGCTACACACAACCTTAGAGTATTATTTGATATTAGCAGGGATCTCCCATGATGAAAATATCTAATGTTCCTTTACTGCTGTCATTTATCACCCACGTTGGTTTCAGTTTTCAGGTTGCCTGTACATGTGCTTTTGGATTCAGATCAAGCAGTTCAGCTCCACACACTATAGAAGCCTCTGGATATTAGCACACGTTTACCTCTAAAGAAAGGTTCTTCTAGTGAGTTTCACAGACGGCTGAGGTGAGGAAGACAAGGAACAGCAAGCAGGAACCTAAGAAGTGCTGTCCACCACGCAGTAGCCACACCTGCCCGAACATACGGAGAGAGAGCCTGGGACACGTTAGGCAGATTTTAGTGGGGAGGTTGGATGGTCTCATGGTGACCCAAACCCCAAACATGGGAGCTGAGCTCCACCTGCCTGAGCAAAAGGTCCAGGCCTGATCAGTGAGGACCTCCAAAAGGCCATCCAGCCTGGATCATCACCTTCACAACCTCACCGCCAGCAGGACCATGATGGATTTGGATCATATAAGACACCAACAATTGGCAAGAGCATCGGTTTACGCGGCGGGGTTTGTTCAGCTCGACAGGCACCACGGAAGATACCGAGGCTGTTTTCACGGTGATTGAACAGACGTGTCTGTCTGACACCATCAGAACCATGAAGGTCATTGTCGGCGACTGGAGACTCTGAGATGCATATGGTGGCCCTGAAGGACAAAATAGGAAGAAATTTAAAAGAGCAAATTGCCACATTTGAAAAGTAAAACCCAGTTACAGAAAACAAAGAAATAGTTGAGGCAACAACTTGAAATAAATCAAAAACAGAACTGTTTTCCTCGTCATGTCATACTTTTCAAAGCCTTTTCTGGAAAGCTATTTCAGATTTCACTTTGTCAGGCACTATTTTAGGGCCTGAATCTGGCCTGACTGCTCCATGCACTGGAAACGTTTGGCATTTGAGTAATACAGCCTTTCTACTATGTACAGTGATGAAGGGGAATAGGAACGATATCAAAGGGGTGAGAATTGGGCTTGGATTGCGGACCTGGGCCAAGACTGAGAGGGAATCCATCCAGGTTTAAAGTCTCACCATTAGGTCCTCGTATATAAAAAGAAACAAGCTGCTCTGCTGTTTCTCTGGTAACGTCGATGTGCCAAATGGGAGCAGCAGCACAAGAGGAGCAAACATTATACATCTGTTCAGCGCACAGAAATTATTATTGCTTTAACTTAAGATGACTTTATATGTCTGCACCAACCTCCATGTTTTCCACCTGCAGCAGAGGCGCCATACTCAGTCTGATAAGGAGCAGGCATGTTGCAGTATTCATTTGCAGAAGATAGCTCAAGTTGTGCAGCTTGTGAGTCTAATTCTGCTCAGCAGAATACAGACCCTTCTCTGCACTGCCTGCTTTGCTTTAAGTGTCATTCATAGATCAGTGACTCTAAGACTGCTTTTAAGGAAGGAGAATTCTACAAATCCCGAAAGAGTGGAAGTTTGCCCGCACTCAACAAGATTTTAAGTCTATAAGGCACCTTCAAATTGGGTACTAGGGGAACGACGCAGAAGCACGGATTAGGCCTGGCGCGCTTCTCATTCCTGATTGGCTGATTGGGCTGGCCGTGGAGTTCCCGTGGCACGAATGGAGATGGACAGGCTGAATTAGGGCCTGAATGGGACTCGCCCTCAAGGCCAGCGACTGAAAGGCTCAGAAGAAATGTGACATTTTCAGGGGGGAAGAAAGTTCATTTAGAATCCTTTTTCATAGTTTGAGCAAAATCCTTGAAACTAAGGCATTTAGCGATTGGGTTTTGGATGCAATTAAAAAACCATTTCACTACAAGTGTCCTTATTTTGTTCAAATGAGTCACCATTTGACATTAAAATGGTTTGGTGATTCATAAGAGCCATAACCTTGCACTAAACAGCAGGTGATTGGAAGATTGCTGGTTCAAATCTTGATAGAGTGATGTCACCATCGAAGTCCTCAACAAGGCCCCTAACCCCAATTGCTCCAGGCGGCCTGGATGCTGCTGAGTCTGTGCTCCGACCCCCAAAAACTGGCGCTCATCTGTATGCCGGATATGTCTGTGCATCAAACAGATCACAATGGGGAAAACTACCCATATTCTGCACGAGGATGAATAAAATATCACTGGTTAGGGTTAAACGACACTGGAAAAATTCACATTGTGATGTTTGAAATTGTTGTTATAATTACTGTGATATTTATTTTTTAAAAAGCATTTGAAAATTTCCCCAAAATAAACTATATCCATATAGTACTTATTGTCTACCAATACAGTCTGTCAAATAGGTCGGTGATGTTGTAGCGAGTTGTGCTGACACAAAGCAATGGCAACAAATAACCTGCTTTTGCTCATCAATGTTTTGATTCAGTGGAAGGAAAATGCGTTTTAGTGACCAGTTCTGGTTCGCTTTCCTCCTCTTCACTCATTTTTGTTTGATATCCCACAAATGTGTCACATTGTCTCTGAGTGAGTCCAACAGCAAGGAAGAAAATGAATATGGTTGGCTTTGAAAGAACGCAGAGATCTCATGCTCTTGAGAAGAAAAAATAATTAAAATAGCAGTTTCTAAGTTTTGTTTCCTATGGCAGACTAAGTGTTTTAGAGAAACCGCTTTAGAGAACTGATGGTCACACTTCAGCTGACTATGGTCGACCTCACAATGTGACAATTAAATCTGTATAACATGATGCCGAAATTATCATTCTGGCCTCTATCACTGTCCCACTCTATATGTTTGATGTACATGAACATCTTCGGATATAACAAGCTTTTTATTTCAGACTAGCAGCTTCCATCCTGCCTCCCAGATAGTCGAGGACTTAAAGGAAGAATGTTGGGAATCAGGAGGGCTTGACATAAATGGCCAAATCCAGCCAGATGCCACTCCTTCTTCTGCCGGTCATCATGCGGATTCCTCAAGCCACATGTTAACTTCGCCAAGACTTCTCTAAGTCAAGCAGAGTGTCTCTGTACTTCGCCCATTACCCAATGGGCCCTGATACTCTACTGTTTACTGACAAAAAAGAATCACATCAATCACATGTGACAACAACTTAGGTGAGACATTAGTTGTGTTATTTTTTTGTTAAAGTTATTTCTATGTTAAAATCCCATCCTGTGATCTCAGTCCGGGTCCTTTCCAGCTGATTTGCATGCAAACAATCGACCCATTTCCTGTTTAGAGTTAACCCATTGCCTGCCGGGAAGCTGTGTTCACCAAACAAAAAAAACATATAAATAATAACAACTTAACTGCAGATCTTTGTTTATCTTTTTACACTTTCTTCTGTAACGCCTCGTGTTTTTTTCCCCCCTGTGCGTTTTCTGTGTTTTCCCTTTCATCCTAAAAACATGCAGCTGGCGCTTAAGGGAACTGGCATCTCTGTGGTCCCCAAACGGTGTGCCTGAGTGTGTGAGTGTGCACTCTGTCATAAACTGACACCCCATGGCATCTCCCCCGCGTCCTGTCCTGTGTTTCCCGGGACCGGTCCCAAGCTCACTGCAAACCTGGCATAAATAATTACAGAAAGTATACAAAATGATTCGAAGTGTGAATCGGCGCACAGGTCAGGAAAAAGCCCAGCCGTGTGTCACAATAAGCTCCCCAGTAGAAATCTCTCTGCATCCATGACTGCATTTTGGATTTGTCATGCCAAGGACGCTAAAAAAGTCATAAGTGGATGCATCTACGTGAAAGCAGGTCCTTGAATTTGCTTGCCATTCCTGCAGGACACGCTCGAAGGTAATACTGAGTATGATTACCATCCATCGGAGAGCAATACTCACGTGTGTGAGCCGTACTGTATCCAAACTGTCCATTTATAGCTTCATTGATCTGTTTGCACTGACCATAGAAACTGGCGTGAGGTTTATCACCCTCATGTGTGTTTTTCAGCAAAGGACGGATTAGTGAAACTTATTAGTCATTTTATAGGAAGCTGGTGGAAACTGTCTGGAAGACGTTTATCAATAAGACACTTGCTTGCTGTGCAGAACTCATTTCATTGTTGCACGCCACTAAACTGGTCACACGATTAGAAACATCACTAACAGACTAAAAAACAGTTTCTATCCTTCAGCCATCATCATACTGAATGCTGCCAAGCTGATAATCTGATCTAGTGATGTTCACATTTACAGTTCAGTCTCATGGTTTCAACTAAGTTGGACTGAATGGTTCAATCTTAATGCTGCTATTTTCAAGTGCAATAGGTGAAAAGTGCAATATCTTAAAACTGTACGTGGGATATGACGACTTTATCGTGCTGGTCTGTTTGTTTGTTTGTTTGATGCAGCGATGATTTTTTTTTTTTTGTTCATCATACCAGCGGAACTTTCCTGTTCCTGGCAACACCCGTCCATCCATCTTCTGTAAGCGCCCGTCCTATTTAGGGTGGCAGGGGGTCCAGATGGGCACAAGGTAGTGAGCGACCCAGGATGGGGCATCAACCCACCACAGGGCACATTCGCACAACATTCACGCCTGGAACGGGAAACTCCAACTAACCTCAGCATTTTTAGACTGTGGGGGGGAAATCAGAGCACGTGGAGGAAACCTCACGGAGACACGGGGAAACGTGCAAGAGACTCAAACCTTGGTCCTAGCTTCCACAGTGCTAGCCACTGCACCGCTATAAAACCCCTTCTTGACAACACAGCGGTTCATATTAGCTAAAAAATAATAAGGTCGTTTTGTCAAACTAGCCTCATACTATAGGAATGATGGTCTAACTCACTGACCACTATCAGCTTATGACACATGACGCACCAGTGTCATTCTCCGTCAGGGGATCTTCATCCTTGAAAGAAGCTGTTATTGTGTTGTACGATGCATACTGAACGGTCAAAGGGTTGCTTTCATTAACGAACCCCCTTCTGTATTCAGTCTCTGCCAGACTCTACACAGGTACACCTCCTTTAATGAATTATTAGCGGAATGCTGCTTCCTTCTGTTTCCACAAAATGTTTCTTCCAACATGTCAGATGAGTGATAAACATCCGTGCTGCCCTTATTACGTGCTGTGAGGCATGGAGATACTGTCTCCCAAATGATTACGCCCTCACACTCCGCAGCCTTCGCTATCACAATGCGCTTTGAAAGACTAATTACCAATGAAAGGCGTTTGTCGAGTTCGACGTGCCGCTTCCAAGGAGCTGCGGGGGTTTACGGTTTGATCCGATCCGGCTGCCCTCCCCTCAACGACTGTATCCTTCTATTCTCTGAAAATACAGCTCTTCTTAGTCGCTGGACTGAGCACAGTAATGATTCTCCAGATTCAGTACCAAGAGCTTTGACCTCAGCCTCTCAAGTCATCGCTAATCATCCTTAATGAGTCTGGTATCACCCTGCAGCCTCCCTGATCTGTATTTAGAATATATTGCTTTTAATCTGTCAACTTCAGCAAGCCACAGTCCTAAATTGTCTGTAATTAATGCAAGCTACTAAAAACCAATGGAGAATGCCATCCATCGTCAATGTGCCCGAGGAGAGGTGGCTACGATTAATCTCTGACACAGGACACAGGTAAAGTCTACAGTTTAAATACCACGCCTTCGTGGTAACTCTCTGTGACAGCTCAGGTCATAGACGGTGAAGGATTCGCCTCCTGACAGGAGCAGAGTTGCATGTCTTGTGTAAGCTAAAGAGCTTTCCGCTCAAGTTAGCTTAGATTCTTCTGTAGCCACGTCACGGCCGGCGCTGGCAACCGGGCCGGAAGAACGGACTTTCCGGCACATTTGGGACCCGCCTGAAACCCACCGTACCCCCAGTCATCAAAATACATGCTTTGCCAGAACAGGACGAAGGGGCTGATGAGTGTTTTAAGTGGTGGGGCTTGGGGTGGGGGAGTTGCATCTGCATTTGGATAATGTGGCCGTTCCCCCCAGGCCTGTCGAAATGCCACGATGCAAAGCAGCCTGTCGAACAAACCCCAAAAGGGCAGCCTGACAACCAGAGGAACAGGATGATGTTTATACGAGAGCAGTGTTAACACCTGAGGCCCCCCTCTCCTGAATATTCAGACCTCGGAATGAATCCTCCTCTCAAATAATTCCAGACGCCAGACCGAGGAGCGCAGCTCTGCAAGTACTGGACCCGCAGCACACGCACGCACCCATGCAGCACACAGCCATGCACACGGCATCTGTTGCTGTGCTCCACGGGTGCAAAACTAAAGACTGCTTTATACATCAAGTACAGCATTAACTCTCGCGCATCTGCCGTGACACTCGCGCTTTCAGACGCTTGCGCAAGAAATCTGAAGGCAAATCTATTCACTAGTGACCTAAAATCAGCAACGTCGAAAGCGTGGGTGTAGTTTGCAAACCCTTACATACTATTTACAGGGTATTAAAACTGCTAAATAAGTGCAAATGTGTGTGAAGACTTGTTTCGAATTGAAAACCTCACTCCAGCCAGCTGACTAAAGTTGGCAACCCTGATTAACTGGGGCAATACCAATACCAGCTCACACAATCACTAGGCACCGGCTAACCAGATCTGTGCATGTTCTGATCACTTTGACGTGATATCAACATAAGACATTCCACTACTTGCTCTGTAATTCTTGCATCCAATATTTACGCAACCAGCACAATTCTGAAAGATCTGTTTAAAAATCAAAAATTCATGCTATTGTGGTGCATATTTGCCCAGAAAGGAAACAGTAAGGCTTGTTTTCTGCTGCATTTTGCTTAAGGACAGGGATCTTGCCACAGTACTCTACAATTGTCGGTATACTTTGTACATGTTTATATTTACAAGATAAGGTAAGATAAAAATCCAACCTTAGATGATCACATATGCAGAAAATGCAGGGGAACACAAACAGACTCGAAGAACTGAAGTGTGACGCAGCGAAATGGATGAACAGCGCGAGGTCAGCACATGCCACACGTCACGTGAGGGTGGGCCAGTCAATCGGCATGCAAGTGAGAGAGACCCGCAAAACACAGTGCCACCGAGACATTATAATAATTACCATCATGACAGGAGGGGCGCTGAGAGATTGGCAAGAGCATCATCCTGAGGCTGGAAATGAAAAAAAAAAAAAAACGCAGAAGGACCCCAGTCAGGCTGTCGCTGCCGGGCAGGTGCTTAGGCTGCTTGCAATCTGATTGCAAATGAGGTCTGTGATACCCGTCTGTCAGGCCGCTCTGTTTATCAGCCCTCAGCAGTGGGGGCCACTCAGAGTGGAGCTACAGCGCTACCCTCAGGCTGAAGCATTCACCAGACTCAACCAGACTTGGCCTCGACCCGCAGCCCCGTTCCTTGCCTTCTTGACCTCGACCCGCAGCCCCGTTCCCTGCCTTCTTGACCTCGACCCGCAGCCCCGTTCCCTGCCTTCCTGACCTCAACCCGCAGTCAGGAAAGCCCCCATCAGTAAAGCAAACACAAATCACGCAGGAGTCAAACATTAATACAATTTAATGCAATGTATTAAAATACAATTTCATAACTTTCTTACAAAAAACAGGCCGTAAAATACATCAGTTTGACCCATTTTTTTTTTCATGTTTTTAATAACTCTATTAAAATTGTGCACTGACAGTTTTCTTAGGATTTGGTCTCTTGTTCGTTCATATTTGCAGAAACCACTTGCTTTAATTTGTCCATTTTTTATTCTTTTCTTTCTTTCTTTCTTTCTTTCTTTCTGATTCTAGGGCGACTCCTGGGGAGGGTGTGTTTTTTTCCTTCTCTTTCTGTATTCAATTGTGCTTGCAAAGCTAAATATAAAAAGATTTTAAAAAAATAAAAAGTGTGCACTCTAGCACTGATAGACGGTTAATACAAAAAACAGTAAAAAATACAAAGGCTTATTTATTAAAAAATTTTTTTGGGGGGGGGGGGTGACTGCATTCAAATTAAACATTGGGGTACACATCTCCTTGCCCCCTCGCCCCTGCTCTTTTGTATTCTTTCCCATTACTTAACCTCCATGAGACATACAGTGTGATTGTGATGTCATCACTTCCTCCTGAAATTCCTTTTATATCAAACTTGCACATTTGGTTGACAATAACTTGGAGCATAAAAGATGAGGAAAAACCCATATTCCATTAAGTTTTGGAAACCAGCTGATTCATTCGCGTGACGTATTCCAACTAACATAGGAATGCATGTTCCTACAGGGGCTAAGGACAAGCCAACAGGGAGTGTAGCTCGAACAGCACAGTGTATAAAAACTGAACCCGGGAAAATCACAAATAAAAAGGAACAATTCCTACACAAAGGGAACAGGACTGTCGTAGACTAAATGTGGCTTTATGTTGCTGATTAGACGATCTCAAAATAAAAGGTTGCAGCTCCTCAATCAGTGTAAATGAAACCAAGACATGTGCTCTAGTTTATGGGAGTTTTCACGCGTTTTCTTGACCCAGTGACATCCGCAGGATTATCGTATCGTTATCATATGAATGGCGCTATTTGCAAGTGGGTGGGAGATCAGCGCTGCTTTGAGACTCAGATACTCGGGTCAGTCACTTTTGTTCTTTTTATTCTTTATTCCTTACAAAGCTCTAAAAATATTTAGTTTCTATCTATATATTTGAAAATAGACCGTTCAACTATTCTGGAGGTGTTTTTTAAATGTTCCTTTGGCTAAAATTCACCTAGTTTTTTAAATGGTTTGGTGAGATTTCTGTTTGGTCCCGCGGGCAGGAACTCCGACTCCAAAGGGTTAATTACCTGCCAGGATTGTTTTGAATGTGGCGTGAATGCCCATATTTGCTAGGCTATGAAGGGGATCACTCTCTCGCCCCTACGCTGGCCGCTCAGGGCAGGTCCTGGCATTTTTCCCAGACAGAGGCAATTATCGACTCAAGCGTTGTTTAGACGGTGCTCCGAGGAGAATTCATGGGTGATTCTGAACAGCTGCAACCCCACTGAACCAGTCTCCTGTCCAGTGTACTCAGTCCACATCCGTGCGTCTGCATGAAAATGGAAGCTCAAGCAGCAATAATGTTTTAGCGACGCTCTTGGACTGTCCACAGCCCAGATGCTGCCTCAGGTTTGTGAGTTATTAGCCAACAGGGCCTTTTCAATACCGAGAACGCCTGAGTAAAAGTTAAGCATTCCACATAGTAGACACACGGCGCTCACAGAAAGTTCTGGGAAGCTTGCTTAATTCTGTAAAAATATTGCAAATTTACTGGTTTCATAACAAAAGTCCATTGGCAGGCAGTGTTTAACATATCTGCACATATCTACAATAGAACTAACTCATAACTGCTATTTTAGAACTATAATTTAGGTTTTGATTTATTGGTACTTGAAATTAATGTGCTATTTTTAAACTTCCAGTTGTTTCATTTTTTGTAAATGAAGAAAGTAATGATTTTTGTTATAAAACCAAGATATTTGCAATATTTTATTGAATTTTACTAATATTTCAGTGAGCACTGTACATCATAAGATGTTCCATAAGATGCTTTCAGACAGATTAATAGTAACACTGGTGGCTCTGTTAGCAGAGAGCATCACCCACTTCCATCTTCATGGAATTCTGGGAGTTTGGTTCCCGATCCCAAACTGGAATGAAAATGTCAACAAAAAAAAAAGTCTAGAAAACATCTCACAGCGTTTTTCACTTGTGGGTCTCATCCTGCCTCTCTGGTCTTTAGGCAAATAGATTAAAACGTCTGGTCCGTCAGCCGCTTCCTAATTTCGGCTCCCGAGAGGTTACACACATGAAAAATAGGAATTCTCCGTGTGACGCTGAGTGGCAAGAGAGAGAGCAGTCAGAGATCCATTATTTCCTGACAACTTTCGACCTGAAGTGCGAGGAGTCGTCTGAAAAACTCTCCTAGATGCAGAAATGGAAAAGTGCACCTGGTCGCTTGCATCAACACCAGAACTTTTGAAGTTTGCCGAGAGTAAAGAGCTAGAAACTCGCAATCCTGTGTGCTTGTGCACAGCAGACGGGGGAGTGGGGAGATTTTGTGGAAGCTGAGTGGAACTGGGGGTTTCCAGCAGAGTTTGGAGCCCCCCAGTCAGGAAGACTGTCGCTGCCTCCAGGCCATGCTGGAGAGGTCTGCTTAAGACTGTCAAATGGAAGGAGAGATGCGTGTGGAGCTCTGCTCAAGGACGCCATTAATATCTGTGTTTGTCAAACTCGCTTCCCACCCACGAGTTGAAGCGTTTGTAGGTTTCAAAGGAAGTATGAATAGACCATTTTCAGGCTGTTTTTCATAAGACTTCAGCAATGACAAGGTTTACCTGCAGCTGCCCACGAGGTCACCCCCAGCAAAAGGCCAGGCTGCTTTATTATAGATTTATTTTTATTTTTATTGATATTTGATGAGCTGCCTTTTGATAAGGGAGGCCTCCTGGGGGGGGGGGGGGGGTCCTGACAGGCTTAGCAGGGTCTGTTTGTTTGAATGTGAATGAGTCATATAAAGAGCCTCCAAACCAAAATAAAAAGTATGTAGTTGGTAACAGAGAAATGGATTTTTGTCTCCACTCTGGAGAAATAAATTTCTAACTGTACCCCCCCCCCTTCCCTCCTTATATGTCTTTCAAGTCCTTATTTCTAAGATCTCGAAGCCCAGGGAAGGATTAAGAGAGCAATAAATTACTGATTTGTCTTTCAGAGAAAGAAGACAATTGGAGCTTCTTTCTCTTTCCCCCTCTCTCTCTCTCTCTCTCTCTCTCTCTCTTTGTCTGTCTCCCTCCCTCCTCCACTGACTGGCCTTCATTCATACCCAAAGGCCATTAGCATAGCAGAGTGCATTAAAGTTGGGGCCGCAGCACAGGTAGGTGCCCAGGTGACCCTCTACAGGGAGGGAGGAGCAGTGTGAAGCACCTCATTTGGCCGACACCCGGCTGCGGGCGGCCGATGTCCAGCAAAGAACTGCTGGAGCGTTGAAACCAGGCACTAGTGATAGTGATAGTGAGATCAGCATATCCAAGAAGAGTGTGTGCAGCTGGGGACGGCTGACACGGAGTCCCGCGGCGCTTACCTCCAGCTCCCCCTGCCTGTCGGAATGTGCAGTACACCAGGGAATTTATGTAGGCTTCCTGAATTAGCTTAGCTTGAATTCACTCCACAGACTTATGGTAGCATTTGGTGAAGCTCTTCCTCATGTTATCCGAGTTCTCATTAAGCACCGCACGTATAGTAACATCCTCTACTATCCCAGGGATGGCTGAAGCAGACCATGAACTCTAACTTACTCACGGAGCAGCGGCAAAAGGTGGAAGGTGCTTGAGAGCTCCATTTATGGACAAGATAAAATGGAAAATGGATGGATGGATGGATGGACTATGACCTTGTTACTATTAAGAGACAATTTAAAAAATATGGGCAGGCAGAAGGTATGGTGCTTGAAAATCCTGTTAGGGGAAGTTCATAAATATATGTATAGTGGATCGCAATTCACTTTATGATGGGGTTGGTTTAAGAATTAATTGGGAACTTATTGGGAGTTTTCAACGGAAAACGGAAGCTGCATATGAAACACGAAGGTCAGAAGACTCATAAATTCATAAAACAAATGTAGAGTGCAGGTTTAGCGGATGCCAGGCGTGTTTACGGCAGCCTCTCGCAGTGATCGCCCAGTGATCGCCCAGTGATCTTTGTATCTTGTGTTCCCCGTCTCATTTCACTTACCGTTGGGGCCAAAAAATTTAACGCAGTATTTACAGATGGCGGCGGCGGGGGGCTGTGCACCTAACGCACGCCGTGTGAAAGGAATGACTGTACCACTTTTTACTTTCATATATACATTTTTTTTTTTTACATTTTAAGTACTTTTTTTACTTTTTAGGTTTAGTTTTAACTGAAATTTAAGAAAAGATTGATATGAAGCAGTAACCTTTTGGTTATGCACACGACTTTGATGTCCGTATGTTTCTGCTAACAAAACGAAAGTGAAAATATCCCCATGCAGAAACCAGAACCGGCACTGCGTGTGTTTTATTAGAATGAAGCACCAGGGCTTCTAATCGGAATATCACAGTTATTCCTGAAGATGGAGAATCATGGCTGATGTTCACACCTCAGCCTTTGTGTCTCTGCCCCCAGTGACCACGGTCCTACGAGCAACGAGTCAGCATCCTTAAACAGCAGCATCCAAAGGAACGACAAAGAAAGAGAGAATGGCTGTTTCTTGAAGTCAGTGAAGGAACCTCTCACATCACTGAGAAAATGACAATGAAGGACTGAGAAGCTCCTGAGTGCCACTCAAGTCCAGACAGATTATCAGTCACTGTAGGTTAATTCTAAGATAACCAGATAAACTAGGTCAGGGTGGACACTTTGAGCTAGGATTTCTAAACTACAATTTCAATTAAAAGGACCTGGATTTCACTTAATCGGCAAGTTCTTGCTGTGTGCTGATTGGTCAGTCTCCTATTATCATGCTTGTGTCACTAATGTGAAACACCTGTATGAGTCCTTCAATCAAGGAAACAAATCAGTCAAAACACAAGACTATGTAGCCAGGTATGGGAGCCTTTTAGTTTTAAAGTCGTTTGTATAACCTGAAGTAGCTCAAAGTGTCCTACCTGACATGAATTACCTGGTCGCTCTGACTTTTCTGCTTTGCTGCTGCAAATCCATGATCCATGATCCATAATTGAAAACCCAACTTTCAAGCCTTAGAGGGCATTTGCAAGGAGGATAGCACACCTGACAAACATCTTGGGAGAGTCTCAATTTTGTTTGAATCCCTTAGAAGGTCGTGTTGCGTCTCACACTCGTGTCTCGGAGCCACGAATTGCAATTGAAAGTTCAATGTTCAATATCATTCCAGCGGGATCCCACCGGAAGCTTAAACCTTCAGTCTTTCTAGACTCTTCATTTAACCAGCAATCCGCCGGTTTGTTCCATGGTCCTGCTGAGATGTGGGTGGTCCATGTCACTCAGTTCTTAGATGGCTGCTACAGTAGCTTCACAGTGATGGGTGTTAGCTATGCGATGAGTCATGGAGAATCCCACTCCTACTCTCTCCTTCTCACTGTGGGTTCTCCCCGGCGTCGCTCTGACAGACATCCTGCCCGGCTATTTCCCAAGGATCCCTCATTACCCAGAATCTTCTCCATGGCCTTTCCTGGCTTATGGAACAAATACTTGAGCACTGTTTACCCTTCATATTCCCTTTTGGTGGATTCTTATTATTTTCTCTGCTGGTATATTTATGTAGATCCTACTCATGTTTACAGGATACAGTTCAGTTCAAGGTTAACATTCAGTAGTAAATGTTTAGTTAACGTTTCTTATACACGTACCATATTCATACATACAGAAATACAAAAACCATGTCTATAATGTTTATTGCTACTATATTACTTCATAAAAGCACTTCTGAACTGAAGTTTTGCTTTGCGGCATTTTTAATGCATTAATTACAATCGATCGAGTGTTCGCCTTTGCACAGAATATGAGTTAAAGCTCATACTGTACTAATTCATACTCTTTCTATCCTCCACTTGAGGGACGTAGCGAGAATGCAGATGCAGTGTGAGTCATCATCTGTCTTGGTCATCTTTCCCTCTCCACTGGTAAGTGAATGCCGCAGTATGAATGGAACTTTTCAAATCTTTCCTGCCCTTCAAACTAACTTCCACTCCAGATTCTGCACTGTTACTCACCATGGTAACAAGTAAACCTTACATAACATTGCGAGCCGCGATGCTTTGCTCTGTTTTGAAGCCAGTTGTCAGTCACCCAGACTCCTGGAACAGACGCTGAGGGAAGCAGAGTAACAGTATAAATATCATACATCCATCCATCCATCAATCTACCTTCTATGACTGCTTACGCATTATACCGCGGTGCTGGGCTCACAGCCAACCGCAGCATGCACAGGGTATGAGTCTGGGCACACTCTGGATGGGATGCTAGTTTATCACAGGCCACACACTCACACCGGATATAATATTCTTTATTACCCATGTATTTTATAGCTATTGTAGAGTTTTCAAAATGCTTTAAGTTGTGGGTTGCTTTGTAGTATAACTTGATTACATTTGATTATGATGCTAATCCCTCTGATTAAATCCATCCAAGGGGGTGACATGGTGGTACGGTGGTTAGCCTCACACCTCTGCGACCTGGGTTCGAGTCTCCGCCTGGGTTACATGTGTGTGGAGTTTGCATGTTCTCCCTGTGTCGTCGTGGGGTTTCCTCCGG
>JAODKE010000020.1:17097083-17112566 GCA_026779605.1 Mormyrus hasselquistii | reverse complement strand
CCTCGTGCCCATTGCTTCTGGGATAGGCTCCGGACCCCCTGCGACCCAATAGGATAAAGCGGGTTGGAAAATGAATGGATATAAGTTTGGTTTTACCTGATAAGCTCCTTCTGGCAGCCCACATCTCACTTAAAAATTGTTTATTTGAGAACACCTTTGGTCTGAGTAGCACAGGTCCTGCTCAAAGAATTCCTGATCTCTGTGTGTTTTTACAAGTAGGAACAACTTAATGCACAATCATAAAACAACTGCAGGGCTAACAAGAGCACATAAAAGGAATGGCATTTTTCTGTTTCTGTGTGGATGTTGCATTACGGAGGCCAGTCGTCCTTTCTGTGGGAGCTGAAGTCTGAATGGGGTGCCCTAGGGTGCCCCATCGCTCTCCCGAGGGTGAGGTGGGCTCAACTGATGGCTCCCGCTCCTCGTCTTTCCGGACGTTTCTTTTCTGTTTGCTCACATAAAATGAAATTGACCTCGTGTGCGAAACGCCCAGTTGTGTCCTGCGCTAATTATTCTGTTTGTGCAGATCCAGCTTTAAGGTGTTCAAGCCGTGCAGGGGAAGTGCATGAATGTACATGAGCCAAGAATCCAGCCACTTTTGCAAGGCCACGGTATTTGTATCATTCTGTGGCATGGCGTGGGAGGGGGGTGGCAGGGAGAGTAGGATCGGCTATGAATAATCTTTGGGGTGCGTCTGTATCTTTTAGCGGAACTTGACAGCCGTTCATTCGACAGGCCTGATGGATGCCATCTACTAAGTCTGTCATTTCTGATGGAGAACATACATCACAGAGATGTACATCAGCTGAGAGGGTTCAACTAATATGCTGGGTAGTGTTTCTACGCAGAGAATGAGAGGGAAAAGTCATCACCTGCTCAAACAGGAACAGAAATGGTCACAACTTATGCTGCACCAACATCTAGACCAAACGACTCAATGCTGCCACCTGCTGTTGCCTCGGGGGATTCATCAGCGGCATGTCTGGGCCCAAAGGCACCGATTTTCAGGGAAAACAGCACAGAGCTGTTGAGAGTGGCGTTCCCCTCACGCAATGCGCCTCCGGCTTGCCCGTATTTCCCGCTTCACAAACCTGGCTCCTCTGTCATTAAGCACCAGGGATATGTTGCATTCCCGTGACATAAAGGGTTCAAAGTTAGTTAGTTAGTTAGTTCTGTTTTTCATAAAAGTGTGATAAAAGCCTCGGGTAATTTGACATTAAAAAGGCCATCTGTGCATGTTTATGACATTTCTCTGTAAACTTTTCAGGCTGCCTCTCCAGGCTATTCTGCACGCTGCAGTTCACACTTGTGCAGAATCCATTTCTCCGTCCTGTGTATTCATTCAAATTCATGTTGGCATGACAACAAATAACTATTTTAAAATACCAGCAAAACGTACACTATCTTTAGTGTAAAAAAAGGAAATTATGAAATGGAAAAGTCATGGTTCATATGATAGTTTTATAAACATTTTGAAAACAGTTACAGAGCTTCCCTCTATATATTCTCCTTTTGAGGTTTCCAAGTGTCCTTCCAAGTCCTTTTAATTCTTTCCTATTTTACATTTATCTTTAGTTCGTATGTGTTACCCCTGATAATCTATTCAACAAATCAATTAATATATGTGCCTTATTAAGAGCTTGCAGATTCAACCAAAAATAAGGCTTCATTAACATAAAAAAACATCTAAAAACAGAGGTCAAGGTCCCTTTAAGAAAAGCAACGAGACATTTACTCAAAATGCATTATAATTCAATGAATTACAGCAAACAAAAAATTAATCAGTCACTTCATAAGTGTATGTTCTTGAACGTGGCTTAGTGGGTTAGGTTTCGCCCATGAGCAGAAGGTCTCTGGTTCAAATCTCAGGGCCAGCAGACTGATGCTGCCATAGGGCCCCTGACCGAGGCCCTTAGCCGCTCCAGAGGACTCTGTGCTGTGCCCCCCCCCCCCCCCCCAAGTGTGCTCTTACCTGGATAAGAGAAAAGAGAATTTCCCCAAGGGATCACTATTCCATCGTAATCCTATCAGGGCCAGCTGGGCTTCATCACTATGGGACAAGTCCGGTGATGGATGCCCTGCAAGGGTGACTTCCCATAACCCTTGCCCCCACCATACCTCTTGCTGGTTCACACGGCCAGTAACAAGTGGGGTCACATCAGCAATACTAGGCTGTGGTCATCCGCTCTGTTCCTTTAAAAATATCTACTTAGCAGCTATCAGGTACAAGCACCAAATGAGCTCACTCTTTTTTTCTTTTTTCTATTTTCTAATTGCCCCCAGTGATAGAGCTGCACATCCTGACTTGACCAGACCCCCCCCGTGACACTATCCAGCCTCCTGCAGCTTCCACCATTCCCTAATTACTGCATCTCGAGTGAAGACAAGACCTGCACTCAATGCCTAGAGTAGATGTGAGACAGAAGCACACTAAGGATGTGTGATGAACACATTCCAGAGCCCTAGTATAGATGCCCCACAAAAGTCAGGCTAAGGTTTGGAATTGGGCTTATTTGGTCCCTGGGTCACATGTGTGTGTGTTCTAATTACCTGCCAGTTACCTGCAGATCAGAAAAATACCCGTAACATTGTGTCACTTGTACTTCAAGGTGTGCACACTGGGAAAAGTGAACAAAACAGTAAAACTGACAATCTACCTCCATGCTTCCCTCTCTCAGCTGATACAATGCCAGGCCTATTTTTGTCTATATATTATAACTTGAGTGTCCTGACCCATGACATCACACGTCTCACCTTCACGTATCACCCTGTACAGTATTAGGGCCACAGTAACTGCTATTAAACCAAATTTTAACAGTCGATGGGAAAGTTATTTATGGAGATAAACTTGATCAGCCGGTTGCTAAGAAGAGCTGAGATAGTGCATCATGGCACTTTACTCTCAAATTTGTTTGGACAGATGTATACAAGTCAGCTCAGACAAATGGGTCCGTGTTGCCCATTTTGAATGCAAATGGTTTGTTTTTGAAACATGATAAATGTAATGTTTAATTGTCTTGTTTGGTGTTTCAAGAAGTCAGTTCCTACAAGTGATCTGATTTCCTTAAGTTCCTGTGCCGGTCAGAGACGTATATCACAACCAGGATGGGGAAATTTATGCAGAAGGGTAGACAATATTATTATTATTATTATTATTATTATTATTATTATTATTATTATTATTAGTATTATTGTTGTTGTTGTTGTTGTTGTTACTGCTGTTCTTGTCACTATTAAGGTTTGATTAATCGTATCCCAACAAAACATCTTGTGAGGTTTCCTTTACAATCCATGTTTCTTTTTGCAAGACATTCATTGGAAATATTCCGCATATTGTGGCGATGATTGCATTTTGCCCTTTAATTTTAGCAGTTCAAACCCTTCATTACGGTAAATGAATCTGCATTTCAAATAAAACCACATTACTGGTGCCCCCGCAAAGAAGGCACCACGGAAGTGATCCTGATCGCCCGAGACACGCAGAAGCGCTTTCATTCACAGTCGTCGCCTTCCCCTTGCAAGTCTCGTCCCTGCGCCACTCAGAAAGTCGCTGCTATGACTGTAGGAGGAACAAAATGGCCCCTTCGACTTTAAGAGTGGCCAGACTCTGTAATTTGAGAGACAGAGTTAGACAGAGAGACAGAGAAGCCTGTTAGAATTATTATTTTTTCCCCCCCTCCTTGGAGGGCGTCTCACTGCTGGGAGTGCGCGAGGGGAGGGTTATTGGGCACGGGACAGCCCCTCTGCGTTCCCTCCCCCTGCCCCGTTCATGAAAACCAGCTGCAGGGAGCTCCTGGCCCCAACTGGAAAGCAGTTATTTGAATGGAGGACTGAGGAGACCCTCTACAGCGGCTGCCAGTATGAGATCCTGCTGTCTGATTCTCAGCGGCCTCTTGGCTCTAATCCTTGTGCCCTGGTCCAGTCTTGGAGGTAAGTGCACCGGAATACCCTGCACGCATGAAAATTATTCATTTGCCCCAGTCAGGCGGTGACACCGTGGGCTTGGGGGATAGGAGTTTAACCAAGTGCTACAGCAGCGTCCTCACTCCTGCTGGCTGTGCTGGCCGTGCACTTTCTCTTCTCAAACGTGCCTCCATTTCGCATGCTCAGCTGCAGCAAGGTGTCTGGTGCTTTAGGGGTATACGAAAGCTTCATAATCTAGAGGAGCACCTAGACCTTCTGCAGGATGGAGGGCTTCCAGGTGGTGGCCCACGGTGGAGAAAAGGGGGCTTGGATGATGGCTTTGTAGGGTGCAGGGATCGGGGCAAAGTGCCAGGGCCAACACACAGGCCGAGGTGTCCCACACTCCACGGTGAAAGGCTCATTCATCTGATGGAGGGACTTGGCGGGGGGGGGGGTAGTGTGGAGGTGTGGGCGTCTTGGCTGATGCAGGCAGGAAAGGACTAAAGTTGTTCAGAGAGGGGGTGCCGAACGGCAGAGCACAGAGTGGGGCTGTGTTCCTGGATGATTTAGATGCAGGGGCTCAGCCGCTGCTCATGGTCGCTCGCCGGAGATCCGGGATGCATGCGTGGGGTTCCTTTGGTGCATTGGGGCGGTGGTCTGGGAGGAAGGAGCTCTCAGAGGACAGAGAGGAGCCTTTCAAAGGCTCTCCCACCTCTTGATCTAGCAGTGGGCGTGTGAGTCTCCATGCCCATCCGCTCTTAATTAACTACCCTTAATGGGTCTATTGACTGAATTGATAGTCAGATTATTTTTTTTTTAATTAGTGTTAAACCAAACGTATTGCTGATTCGTTTGAATTTATGTGCTAACACATAAATTCCATAAAAGTAGGCCTATATGCAGTACGTTCTACACTGTGGTTAATGACGTGTGTGTGTGTTATTAAATGCTAATTCAGTGCTAATGCTTCTTGGTTTGTTTAGCTGTCAGTAAGAATTAGATTGTGGAAAAATGTTTTATTAGGACAAATACAACTGAGGCAGTTTCTCATTTATTATTGTCATTTCTGTGTAAGTTTTCAATCAACACAAACTTGGCTGTGTAATACCCATAAACAGTGATTCCTTGTCTTCGGTAATATGTTTAGTTTAGCCAAAATTGGCTAAATCCACTCAGCGCGCAGCTAATCGTGGTTAATTAATCGTAAACGCAGCAAAAGCAAAGGTGTGCATGCCCTGTGGCCGAGGTGTCAGCCCCTGGCGGCTCACACCATCCGTCACTCCCTTGTTACCTTTCTGATTTCTTTTTTCTGGTGGTATTCATTGTAGAGGATTCTCTTGGACTTTATGGCACCGTTTCATTCAGTTGCCATTAGTTTCACAGTTTTAGAGGGACGTCAACAACGTCGACACGTATTTGAGCGATGAATTCTGGTGCATTCCTTCGTTGACCTATCTAGGTGGGAAGACCCATCTGTTCACTGACACTTTCAAGCTTTGGCTTACTGCAGGGAAAAATGTTTTTTTAAAACCAAAATTCAAGTGTTCCTTGATGTAATTCATCACCTGGACTGTTTTTGGACCAAGGACAATAATATAATTATACAGTAATGACATAATTACAAATTTTCCGAAATGGCTGAGCTGCTCTGTCAGTCGGCGTATCGGACATTGGCCACGACACAAGTCATACAAATCAAATTACTGTGCATGAAGAGCCCTTTCTTTGTTTCAAGTCTTTGTGCACAGTTGTTTGTTCAGATCTCAGTTGCATAAAGACCACGGTCTATCCCTGGTTCCTTTCCGGAACCTTTGAACATGACACCAAAAGTCAGGTCATTAAAAATTCTACGTCCAACCTCCAGTCATCCTGTTGGGACTCCATCTGTGCTGGAGGTGAGGAAACTGCACACAGTGTCCTCAGTGTAAATACGCCACACCACCCCCCCCCCACCCCCCCCCACACACACACACACACATACACAACACATATCCATCCCTATAAGGTCACAATCTGCTAAGAAATGCCATAACTTCCTTCTGGTTTATGTAGGGCGTGGTCAGTGGTTGCTCAGTAGTGGGAACACGTTATTCAAAAACCACTGAGGATCCTTCTTGGAAGGATCTGCAAGTCCAGTAGCATGGATGCGTTACTCATCAACACTGAACGTGAACCATTTGCGCTTTTGGTGCTCTTTTGCATCAAAAGGGAGCTGCCAGTTGTTTCACTAAACAAGGAATAAATTTTTATGGAAACACAAGTATGACAGCATGTCTGTGGAAAATCCTTTTCTTGTGCACAAGCCTCATGGGATCATGGTTTCCCTATTGTGATGTTGTGGCCAGGCACGCTGGAGGCAACGCAAATCAAAGTAGCTCTCCAGCTTCAGAACGGCGTTTGTACCGAGGCGGCGGTGAAGGCGGGCGGTTGGTAATATAATGATGCCCCCAGAGGCTACAGACTGGGCTCTCAAGGGCCAGCACAAGGGGCCTGTGTGTTACTGAACAAAAATGTGGAAATATACCCCCCCCCCAAAAAAAGCTCTCTCTGCAATCAGAATTAATAAACATAACGTTTACAGGATGGTTCGACTAATGCTACCAGTTCTGTTACATTAACTATTGTTTTGTTTTAATAAATACAGTCACTGTTTTGTCAAATATGTAATAAATGACAGTAATAACAGTATTTTAGCCATCAACATTGTGTCAGCAAGAGTTTTGCCCATGCTGGGGTGGAGGTAGATCCATGCCTGTATCAGTGCTTCGGGTTGACCACATGTTGGGCGTGGCCTTCTGCTCCTGGGCTGACCTGGTGTGGGAAACAATAACTCAGTATGTGAAGGATGGCAGTGACAGAAGGCACCAATTCAGTTGAACTACTGTGGGATTTACAATAAATCTTGCATTTCTAAAAGCAAGCCAGCACTAGAACAGCTATCTTACTTCTTCTGGAGTCCAACGCAGAGGACTTAATCCAGTCATATTCTGGTGCCCTCTGCTGGAACCCATCTGAACTGTGACCCAATACATTCCAGAAGCAGCAGAGAAATAATAGAAATAAGAATTATGTAAATAAAACATTAAGAGAAATGTAAAGTCATAAGAGTCATATAAACCCCCTCGTATTTATGATCCATTCTGTTGAATAAGGGCCCCAGGGGCACGTGAGAAGTTGAATTTCAGTTCAGACGGTGATTTGTCACCTGGACCATGGAACAGGGTGTTGGGTCTGCGGTGGCTACACAGCATGCTAACAATGAGCACGGTCACGATCATCCTGCTCTCATCAGATCCCCGTGGGTACAGCTGGGACACAGTGCCCTCTACTGGGTGGGGCAGGTTGTCGCCATAATCGGCGAGGCAACTTCATTTATTCTGAAAGCAGGAGCCACAAAATATTATCAGTGCATTGATTCGCCACTGTGATGTCGTCAAAGATCATGAAGAGCGAAACGACCGTCATGCTCCAGTTCCATGGGTCCATTCTTCTCCAAGCCCGCATTCCATCTCCCTTTTTATCGGCTTGGTAGACTGGCAGCTGGCACTTCTCAAATTAACCATAACAGTCCCGCACATTCATTCGAGATGAGAGCACTTGGAGATATTTTGAGGCACGAGGAACTTCAGCTGGAGAACAGCAGCAGGCTGCACGTCAAATAAAACACTGCTACTCCAAACACCACATCTGCAAACATTAGATGCTTTCTCTAGTGGTTTAATTCCAGAGGTTTTTGAATCCGTCACTACAGTAAGAATATTGGCAGCTACAGCAGCTCTGTCGGTTTATAAAAGTATTTTTGATTTTTTTGTGGGGTCGGGGGGGGTGGGTCTGTTAGCAGGAGAAATTTAGGTCACAAGCTAAACTACATTGAAATACAAACAAACAAAATTACAGAGAGATTAATATCCAAGATCATCGTCGTATGTGTCATACTGGGAGCTTAAACGTCTAAAAGGTTAGTATTATTAATGGCTTGCATAGTCCCTGCAGAAATAATCATTAATTAAATAATCCCTTCTTATAAATAAGCATGTCTGATGTCAAAGAACAGGAAACGAAATTGATTCATTGCAGTTTATAGCTGCTGAATCTCAGCTGATTTATAAAAAGTGTCAAGGTACATTTGGGATCTCTGACTCACATCTGCCATGTGGTTTTGCTAAAATCCTAAACTGTTAACGAAAGCCCCTTCCACAGGGCCTCCTAATATAGACAAACCTGGTACCCCGTTCACAGAAGGGGAATCCTACAAGTCAGCTTGATTATTATCATAGTCAGTCTTATTTAAGGAAGGATTCTCCTAGCATTCATTCTTAGGCACTACTGAGTAGATGCTGAAGTACGGCTGGCTCTAGCTACAGGCGGAATAGGTTGTTGCCGGGGTCCCCAAGAAGGCAAAGCCGGTCCTGTGCTCGAGCACTTTACTGACTCAACCCCAAAATAAACATAGCATTTACGGTTAGGTACTCATTTTTTAGATTAGTATTGGCGCGACTGCATCTCCCAACAGTGTGCAAGTGTGAACTCCAAAGCGTCTGAGAGATCAATGTGAAAATCAGCCCCCTGGTGCTATTCCTTACACCTGAATGACTTAATATCTGATGCTGCTCTACTTGGCAAACCCAACAATGGCTTCCTCTACCAAGAGCCAAAGGTTATGATTCAGTTGGATGTATCCGTTTAAAAGAATTAATGGTCACAGATAAACATGGAAAGGTAAACACTGGCTGGATATGGTGAAGGCTCACATGGGGTCACTAGGCCTCAAGCTGGTGAGAGGTGTGAGATATGGTGGAGCGTTTCTCCCACTTAAGTCAGAGACCTCACACGAGTTTCCCCATTCTCCTGTCTAAAAGTAGCACAGTAAGTCCCTGGGAATAAGGCACAGGGATGGCTCATGTGTCAATGTGCCTCACATGAGCATGAGGCATCCGCGTCTGCTATAGTACCTCTGACACACCACTTTTACACATATTGCCATATAATCCACCCTGTGAGTAACTCTCTGCCACATATCCGGTGCTGCTTTTGAAGACAAGCAAGGAATGAAATGCTCAGCATGAACGAGAAAGACGTCTACAAGAGGTGATAGCACCGAGTCTTCAAAGGCAAGCAGAGTGTGGGAAAGTCAGCCAGAGCCACGTGACACGGGAAGTTTGGGAAAGCGGACCCCGACTTTATAATGGACCTTTCCCTTTTGGGGTCGGGAGAAGGAGGTGAACTGCACAATAGTCCAAACAAATGAAAGACAGCCCATGGGAAATTATAAAACTGAATAAAAAGTACTCACTGTACAGGCTTCCACTGGGGCCTTAGGCTGATTGTCATCAAGCAAGTGAGAATCGCGTGGGCTGAAAATTTTACAAGCCTGGGCGGTCACCTGACTGATCTCCCGGGACAAACTGTGGCCCCACCTCCCAGACCAAGATTTTTGAAACATTAGAAATTATATTATTATTTTTCTTAGGCCTACTATAACCAGATCAGTCACAAAGGAGCACAGGGTTGGACCCTCTCTTCAGAGAGCGCTTGCTGTTAGGAAAACCCAAGATGAAAACAAAGAAGAAAAGGCTTATCTGGGTCCAATCACAAGCCACTTCTGGGTTTGAGAACCGTGACTTTGCCCCCCCTTCTTTGAAGAACCGTCATTGGCACTTGGGGACTTGAGGAGAAGTGGGAAAGTGCAGGAGATCATGGAGCAGCGTCACTCACTGCATTGTGACATCAACTGGACGTCAAGGGTGGCTCTTTGTCCCCCTGAGTCCACAAACTAGCCTGAAAGGTCCCAGAGAGTTTGTGAGAGTGCTGTCCAAAACAGAGGCTCTGCAGCATCGAGGAGGATCCAGACTTTGGTAGCTGATGGTCTTGAATATATACCAGGGGAATATAAAGCCATGCCACAAACAGAAGAGAAGAATAGGGGGAGCTTCCTGCCTGAAACATGGTGAGTGGGATTGTTCGCACAAGTTTCTCTGTCAGCAGTTAAAACCATAGCATCACCCATGAATCACACTGGCTTTAAATAACTCCTCTTCCCAAATCTGTCTCCTGAAAGGTCAGGGCAAAATATCCCCTCGGACACAGAAGATTTCATAAGTTTTGTAGTTCTGGCAGTGGAATTTAAGTCAGCTTTTCCCTGTGACCGGTGCATGATATTCTGTCAGACTAATTCTAAATTAGCATTTATTGCAATCTAAAAATGGTCAGGCCCACTGTGTAAAAGTAACTGCTGGGTGTATGTTGTTCATGTCTATCCATGGAGAGGAAATCTAGGGAATCGGCAGAGGAGAGCGAAAAAGTTATTTCAGGAAGAGGCAGACTGGGCTTCCAAAGACCCTGCAGCAAGGAAAATGAGCTGAATTCATACATCTTTCCACAGCGAAAGACTGGCTAGTTGTTGCCGTCTGCTGCTGAAACGATAACAATTATCTCTAGAACAGTCATACTTTAAGCAGCTAAATTTCTATGAAATAATACCGATAATAACAGCCAAACACTATATATGGGAGTTTATCCATCTCATAAAATATGGACAGATGAAGAACGAAGAGAAAGCCAATGTTCAACATGAGAAAAGGGCAGGAACATCACGCAGAGAGGAGTTCGAGAGCTCTGTGAACATCCTCCAGACAGAGGCTCCTCCCACAGCCAGCACGTTTGGCCAATGGGAAAGAGCCGAGTTGGACTCAGCTGCTGACTCCAACAAGCTAACGCCTGCCAATAGATGGGCTATGGAACACTACAGATAACTTCTGGAGAAGATCCTGGGGTCCTTTGCCAGCCGGTCAGATCGCATCTTAAAATATTGCTGAAGTGTTCTGTCACAGGGGAACTTATCTGAGTCTGAGTCATGAACTCTCCAGTCCGGATCTATTTAATCCTTCCCTCAGCACCACCGTAATCCCAGTTGTGGCCTCCTATCTGAGGTCTGGGGGAGGAGAACGTGTATATCCCAGAGTAGAACCCATGCATTAGCTGTTTAATCCTTCAAGAGAGATGTGGTCAGGACCTTACCGGTAATCATAACAGGAAGCAGGCCCATCAGTCGGCTCTCAGCCAGGCCTGTGATCACATCTCTGTTTGCATTTGCCCCACAGCGTGGAAGCTTTCAAGCACATGCGAGGACGGTCGCCTTGCTGGGATACGGTCTGGTCTGATCTCACTCTGTGCCTGCTCTGAGAATTATTTGAATCTCCCAACAGAGCAAAATGCTTTGTGTGTCTGCTCTTGTACCTAAATTTCACGAATTTCATCTACGATACCAAATAGGATTTTTAAAAACCCAATATTTCATGGAATTAATTCCAAGCAACAGAACCTTGACGTCAAAATGTGTCTTCAAAATTTCACCCAAGTCTGTCTTTGTAGTCATATTCAGGTACCTGCATTTTAAAAGCTTAGTCAAATTATAATGTTCTTGTAGCCTAAGAAACATTCTATGTGTGTAGCTTGGGCGTGTAGGTGAAGGGGGGTGAGGTCTCCAGGTTTACCGCCAGGGGAGACCTTCAGCAGATGATATTTTCCCGCCACAGCTGTCCAGGAAGTTGACAGCAGCTGGGTCAAGGCCCATGTTCATGGCTTGCCAGCCTGGAATGCATGATGCAAGATCAGGGCTTTGTTTCTCCTGCATCCTGCTGTATATAAATACGTACGATATAGACAGACAGAAGGTGGTAGGAGACTTTGGGCCATGCAGCTTCCATGCCTGAAAAGTGGAAAAAGATCAAAGCATGAGGATCGCTCCAGATCATAACATTCAGGGTCGCCGACTGCGGGGCATCTGGCGTGAGACTCACGCTTTCCGACTCTCACGCAAGAAATCTTAAGGTAAATCTATATTATTCCACTATAAACCTAATATTTGCTACATCAAAAGCATGGGGGTAATTTGCAAACCCTACAGACTATTTACAGGGTAATAATACTGTTACATTCATGCGTGTGCAGAATTGTCTCGAACGGAAAATCTCACTCCAGTCAGCTGACTAAAGTTGGCAACTCTGAATATTTATGTATCGGTATATGGCCTGTGCGGTACTCGACAGCGGGGGAGGGGGCTGGTTTTTGGTACACGGAGCGCCCCGCTACCGGGCAGGTCCAGCGCCAAAGGGCCGCCCCTGCGGACGGCAGACTCAGATGACTAAGCGGGTAAAAATAAACAGAAATACACTGTCAGCAAGCGAGGTCCAGAGCCCTGGAGACCAAGCCAACGCCCTTGTCACAGGGCCAGACGCAGGCCTTGAGAAATGAGGCTGCCTGGCTGGCTTCTGGAAAGATCCCTCTGCCGCAAAGTGTGATTTCATTTATAAAACCGCCTCTCTTTTTCCTTTCGCCTTCTCCTCTTTTAGCTGTTGACGATTTCTTTCCAGCTGTACTGATGCCGGATTGGTGGGGCCTGGCGTCGTTGGGGCAACGGAAACTTGTGTTTTTTTTTGCCTTTTTTTTTTTTTTAAAAAGTCCTTACAAAGACTCATTCTCCGGCCATTCCCCCAAAAATGGTTTTGTTGATGATGTGCACCCCTTACACCACTCCACCCCAAGCAGGAGCACATTCCTGCACCCCTGTATCCCACCAGACCGTGAAGAGAGGAGTCATGGCCGAATGGTGGCACGGCGCTCGGTAGTGGTACAGTCGAGGGACACATGCCCCCCCTCTGGGGGGAGCTTCAGAAATCGCTGATGAAGAAAAGCAGGAGAGAACATACTGGCCCCCACCCCACGCACTCGGAAACATGAGCAACTGGATTAAAGTTCATAATGTTCTCCTAACAAGCTACTGGTAGATGAGGTATGAAGGAACAACAGTGTCCTCAGGCAGTCGGGACGGGAGGGGGCGCAGACGCCCACAAATCGAGGCATGGATGGCACCCGGCTGCTGTCCCGGGGGGGGAGGAAAGCTGGGTGTGGTATAGTTGTGTTGGGATGGCTTGCATGGTCATCCAAGGTAGCTCTGTCCCAGTAGTCAGACTCAGCCTCTGTCTGTCATTAGCCAAGATTTATATGTTTCAAAGTCACTGCAGTGTCACTGAGGTTTCCACGCACGCTGCTCCATGCCACGTACGTGTAATTAAACCATGTCTCAACGCTCAGCCCAAGGCTGACAAACAGCAGTTCTACACGGGTGATTTTATGTTCCCAGCAAGAACAGGGTACAAAATAAATGGGCAGCACAGTGGTCAGGGGGACTGAGTCACTGTCTTAGCTGGCGCTAACGCTAAAGTAAATTCATACTAAATCACATATACGCTTTCTTTACAAGACAGCTCATTGCCCCATATCAATAGCCTCTCTATTACGATATATTGCTGATTAAAAACAGACGGTTTTCATTGGTCCCATCAGGATTCATTTCTCTGAGCCCAGACTCATATTGCGTGAGTCTTATTTGACTGTGGTCCAGTATGTGAAGAAAATGCATTCCTACCGTTTCATCAAGCTCTTTCTGCTCAAGTGCGGCTCGTCACGGAATTAAAGGTGATCAATACACGACAAAAACAGAGTGGTTTCACGATATGTGGAGCAGCTTACGGATTAAAACACAAAACAGACCTGAAAAAATATTCATATATTTTATCATACATGGTTCCTGTGAGCCAGTTGCGCATTCATGCGAAGTATTACGGCTGATCATCTTGTCATTGAGATGAGCAGTAACCTTTCACATCCACGTCTGTGGAAATGCACAGCCCTACTGCTCCCAGGATCTCCAGAACATCTGCTCCAAAATTACTGAAGGCACACCTCACTGTTCACCTTCACAAGTTCAGGTTCCTGGATCCTTGAAGAACTTAACTGTGTGAGTGCTCAGGCCCTGCAAAGCTTCCCTTTGTGTTAAGCTGATACGGGAAGCTGCAGATGTATGGCCACATTCTTGTTCCACAGCTTAAATTTTGACTATTCGTTTTTTTTTTTCTTTTGTGTCCTTACATACCATAAATTTACGCAGGCATTCACGTTCTAGCACCAATTCTGAGGAATACTGACCAATCGCAATGGGTCAAAAGGAGAGTAGAGATGAAGGACAGAATGCTGTTGCTGCAAATGCTCACAGATCCACCTCTTTTCTGAATGAAACATCAACGTTATGTGTGAACATTCCTCAAACTGTTGTTTTTCCTGTCTGTTGGTCGATTGATGCACACCACTCTCACTCTACTTCTAGGAACTGAAACCACCGGCTTTGCAAAGATAGGTGAAAGGTGGAGACCATATGTTGTTTACAGCTAATCCCGTATCACAACTGAGGTGGCCTCAAAAGCAAATGAAGTCATAATTTTGGTGGAACATTCCAAGATTTGTTTGGATTTAGTGATTGGAATAGGAGGTTTACGCTGGTCCATTAATATGTAAACATGCCTGCCATCTAGTGGTACCAATCGGCAGTTCAATGTAAGCAAGGTACTTGTCATGTTGTCGTTTAAACTTCAGGGTTGCTCACCTCTGGAAGGAGTGATTGCAGTCTTGACATCAAATTAGCAGTAACAATGCCCAGTATACTAAACAGCTCAAGACTCATCTGGAGGAATCTCCTGCCACTGTGAACATATTGTTCTTTGTTAATTCTTTTACTTTGAAATGCAAACCCCATCTGTTTTTTTTGTAAATTTATGCTTTAGAGGCTATTAAAGATGGCGACAGAATTGGCTTCTTCAGTTTGTTTACCTCTGCCGAACCTCTTCTCTGCCAATTCTGTCACTAGCCATTTATCAGCTTGTCTGTCTGCAACCTTCTTGCATGGATGCCCCAGTATGAAGCAGAGAGCTGGGCTCTGTCAGCCTCTCTGGCGTCTCTGTGGTCAAATTCCAATGCATGTGTGAAAATCTGGAATAACGGAGGAGACTGGGTGGAGCCGTCGGCGAAGGACGGCGTCCTAATAAAGCAAACAGCGACGGCAGGAATGTTTGGCTATCGCATGAACGTGCTGCCGGTTACTTTTAAGGGCAAAAGGAAAGCCTGCTCGAGCCGGTTTACATTCTGCCTGGCCGCCAGTCACACTCCTTCGCTGTTCTAACGTTCTGGCGGCTTGTTCCCGGCGGCTCTTGGCGAGTCCCTAACACGCTTCGCTAAGGAACGTAGGTTCTTCTAGGGCTGATCCACCCAGCACCACCTGCTGACCAATGAAGGGTGTAAGAGAAGAGCACTGATCCTCTCCTAACTATAGCTGTAATAACAGACAAACACTTGTTTGGCACATTTAAACAGCTTTATTAGCTTGATAGCTATTCGTTTGACTAGTGAGCCAGCTGGCCTCGGACCCTGAGGCTCTTTCTCCTGTAGCTATATGAGGAGTGTTCCATTTCCTTTCTCCTGTCTGCTGGCTGTCCTTCCATAATGTCTTTCGGGGAAAAGCCGTGTAACGTTTACTGCTGTTGAGTCCATCTTGCTGTGCAGTTACTGCTTCCTGATCTTTCTGGAGAAGCTCTGGGAGGGGTACTTAAAATAATGCAATTAAAAATAATATTATCCTAACCCTAATGAGACCAAGCAGCCTGAAGGTGATTGGATGGATGGATGGATGGATGGATGGATGGATGGATGGATGGATGGATGGATGGATGGATGGATGGATGGGATCTG
>JAODKE010000020.1:17044725-17090370 GCA_026779605.1 Mormyrus hasselquistii | reverse complement strand
GATGCAATTCATTCCTGAAAGGTTTTAATAACCCGCTTCCCCACCTTTTCCCACTTTCCCGAAAAACTACCAATCCCTTTAACGTTTTTCATTGACTCCCCCCCCCCCCCCCCATTCCCTTGCTGCGCAGATATACGCAAGGAACACCAGGGTTAGTGCTGGGTTAACATGCACAAATGACTCCCACTAATTCTCCAAGCCCTTCCAAGCAACAGATTCAACAAGAGATTTATTTCCTGTTAAAGAAAAATAATAGAAACTGTTGCCCATATGATACTTACTCAGAAAGCTCTGTAGGTGGGCCCACGGTGATTTAGGAAAACTTGTGACATATTTATGGGCTATTTACAGCTGTGAAAATAACCCACTCGCTCACATGCTGATCCCCATGTTTCCCACCCAGAAGAGGCTACGGTTTTAATCAAATGATAAAATGTGACGATATGTGAGAGCTCCCCCTGAAGGCCATTACAAAAAGCCGACGCAAGCTGGCAAGGTTGTAGTTGCGGTGAAAAATCGGAAATACAATGCAGGCTTTCTGAGAGGGACCTTCTACTTAAGGTGATGGGTTGGGGTTCAGTTAGTCTTTGCTTTAAACAGCATCCGAACAACGAAGGACAGCATTGTGTAGAAGCGCCCACTAGGCTACAACCTCCCGTTTCTTGTAACTCAACACAGGGCCGAACACGCGGACAGTGATCGGTTCCCTTCGGAACTGAATATCCAACCTTCGGTTCCATTTACCTTAGAGGCCAAAATCTCTCCAGTTTAACTTTGCAAGGTCCCGTTGGGCCACAGTAGATTCCTTCACAGAGGCCATGTTATGGAAACGTCATGCGAAGGCCAGATATTTAATATTTTTCTTCCATTTGAAAAATCACTCAGGAAGTCGAAAGGGCAGCTTTTATTACAGATGAGTGACAACATATTTCTGTTCTTCAGCAATCCTGGACCCAGTCTTCAGAATCGGTCCAAGATGTTTGTAAAGGTATCTTCCCCTTGGGAATTCTTCCAAAGTGCTGTCGCTCAGCACGGTCATATAAGCACAGCTCTGCATTTGTGTGTGTTTGTCTGCTGGAATGTTTAACAGACTTGGGAAAATGCTTTCTTGAAGACTGAGAGTTAAAGGCAAAGCTCACAGTCCTACACTTTTCCCACGTTTTATAATCATTTAATTTTTAATCCATTGCCTATGCTCACTAACATATTTTGCGTTCCTGTGTATGTGTGTGTGTTGGCCAGGTATACATCACAATGTGGGAACCAAATGTCCCTATAATGTATTAAAAACCTGTTATTTTGATCTTGAGGAGACCAATTTTTTCGGTTCCCACAAGGGGAATTTCAATTTCGTAAAACAATCTGTGACTACAATCAAAAAACTGGGTAGGGGTTAGGCTTGTCAAAGGTGGGATTAGGGTTATACCCACAGACATGAAAGAAGAGTCCTCACAAACAATACTTGGACTCTGTGTGTGTGCGTGCGGGTGCCTGTAATGTCTGCTTCCATGTGTATACACATGTGCGCAGTCTGCACATTTCTGTGTTTGTGAATGAGCAGCCTGAGGTGACTGTCCTCAGTCCAGCCCCTAGTGCAGTTTCTCAAATGTCCTCAGGGACCCACAGACGGTCCACATTTTTGCTCCCTCAAAAGTCCCAGATTGGGAAACACTGCCTTAGTGGGCCTCCCCCTCGTGCCTAACCAGCCCCCCCAGCAGGCCAGACCGCTATATTTGTGCACCCGCATCCCCTTCATGCCAGCTCTGCCCTGCCCCCAGGTCCACAACAGTGTGACGTCAATGTTCCCCTCGCAGTTGTCATAACAAGCTTGGGTTTAGTTAACACTAACCACAGCAGGCCATATATTCTGTGTGTGAAGCACATGCATCTCCCTGGTACCAGACACATCTATTGCTTAAAATGGTCTCTTGATGACTCTCCTCTGAATCACAGGAACACATCACCCACGTTTCCCCAAATAGCTCGTTCATCGTAAGCAGTCCGTTGTGCGCCTGGCACGGCCCCAAACGTGCAGAAGCCGCCTGTCCCAGAGGCTTTATCCCTTCCCAGGCTCAACGACCGCAGGCCGCGCTGCTTTTTACAGCAGTGACCCCCGGAGGCGGCTTGTTTTGCAAACCTGTGGTCGGCAGCTTCTGTCGCCATGGCAGCAGAGTCACCAGAACCTGCCTGGAAACGTGACTCCCCCCCCCGAGTCTGACATTAGAGGCTGAAATGGAGACACAGCTCATAACACACTGGCCAGCGATCAGTCTAACTGTACAGCAACATGGAAGCAGCACCTATTGTGCTTAGCTTCAGTACTTTAAGGCATAAGTAACAGAGAAAGCAGCCATGAACACTGATCTGGGGCTGGTTCCCCAGATACAGAGTATGATCAGCTAGCATGGAAAGCATCCCTAGGTACATGTCAATCCCGAGGCCACCCAGGGAAGCAGAATCTGTTATTAGCCACGTCAAAGGGGGGCACAGAAGCCCTGAGAATGGAACGGAAAATGTCTGAAGCCTGGGGATGGATGCATGAAGGGGGGGGGCAGGACCTATAAACCAAGGGGAAGTTCATTCTTGCACCAGAGGCAGCGTGTTAGTTCTGTGTTCTATAAATATCACCATGATCCGCCAGCTGTACCGAGCCGGACCCAGAACACACTGGTCCCACAATAAGTCAGTGTTTCTTGGGTGTGGTGTGCAGGAAGCGTCTGGGCCAGAGAAGACAGAGTATTAGTACATTCCCAGGTCATGGAACCTGACCCGAAATGCACAGACAGGCATGTTAATGTGCCCAAGGGTGTGGTGAAGTATTATTATGGCAATAAAGTGTTTTATTTTCCACAGAAATGTTTGATTAGGTCACAAATACGGCTATTTTAAACCATGCAGCTCCAGCTCTGTCCCAGAGGCTGTGATTCAGATACATTTGATGTCCTGTAATTTTTTTTTTACCAACCCAGGGTGTGGACCTGTGGACTAGTTTAAATTACCATAAGACATTTCTCGGGGGGGCGTTAACGGAACAACTAGCATATGTAGCATATCAGCAAGTTTTCTAAACTCATTCCACGCTTTTTAGATCTTTAGTGCCTGCACAAAACAGAAAGCCGAAGCTGCAGTGTCCTGACTGCTATGTCGTCTCCGCATTTCTTTGTGCATTTTAACCAGGATAAGGTTCCTGGTTCCTTCGCATCTCCAGGGTTGGAGGTTCGAATCTGTGGTCTTTGTGGAGTCTATGTAGGTCTTCGTACATAGACATACTTATACAAATGGCTGAAAAATCACCTGTCATTATTCACTGTGCTGATATGCAGCATTTCCCCTCACAGTAGATATTTTCGCTCTGAAATGTGAGCTAACTGATCTGCCTAACTCTGGGCCATTCTGCTTAGAGCAAGTGTATTTTTACTATTTCTGAACCCTTTATAACTCACCACACTGGAAGTCGCTCTCGTTCATTCCAAACAGGTCCGTCAAACCTTCATTCCAGTGTCGTATTTGGGTAAAGAATAAGGCGGTAAGCATCTTCCCTATGATCTGGAGATGAACTTGCATTCTTTGTTCGCTGACAGGCAGCGCTGCTCTGGGGCTAATCAAAGCTGATGCCGGTTGTCTGGCCGGCCGTGAAGCTTTCGTTCACATGCTGCTTTCCTCAGAGGCACTCATGCAGGAATGGGGTGGGGTCAGTCAAGAGGAGGCGATTAACGCCAAGCCCTGGCGAGAAGAAACCAAACTGGTGTGTGACTGTTGCCCCTGTGAGCGTATGTTACACAAGCATGACATGTTAGCCTAACTTTGAATTCTTTATTTAGCTTTCAGGTGCAAATTTTTTCTCCTCTTTCAGCTAATGGAGAACTAATATTTTCTTTTTACTTAGAAGTTCCATTCTGGCAGTGATATGCGGAATTGGTGCCGTCTGGCCACGAGAATAGTGCAGCCCCTGTATAAAGCCTCCTAAACTTACATGGGACACTAAATTTGCTTCAAATGTTACTCATAACCTCAGGCTTGCTTTAAATGATACTGATGGGCTCATTTAAATTTCTGCCACCTAGACAGAACGTTCAGGGTGATCACATCCATTCAGCATGTTTCTTAAGGCAGTAACACTCTGGCAATAACCCAACACAGCTAGCTGTTCTTTTCTTGTTCTTCATGGTCTGCACGGTACTTTGTCCCCATAGGTCTCCATCAGCTTTTCCTCTGAATCGTGCCGCAGTCATTCTATGAAAGCATCTAACCCTTGTATGGTTAAGAAAAACCCCCATATCTCTGCCAATGGGCAAGTTCGCTTTTGAACTAATGATCATGGCGAAAACTAATTTTCATGCTGCTGAATAACCAACCATGTGGAGTCCTTGTGGAGAGAAAATCATGAATGGCATTTCTACGGTAGACCTGGCCCATGTCATTACCCAAGTTCCAGTCGATGACAACTATCTGGATTTCTATGCGATTGGACTTTAACTGCTTCTCAGTAACCCACTAAAACCTAGGACTATGTTATCTGTTACATGTGATAGGAGCGCCTCACATAACTAGCATTATTAGACTATGTGGTGATGGTTTATATATGTTGCCATCTCAAGAGCAGCTACAGATTTGCTGAGTTTATCACCTGTAGCAAACAAACAATCCAATCAGCCCATCAGATCGCATCAGCCTAGCCTGCCTTTGCAGAATACAAGCAGATGTTGTTTGTAGAGCATAACAAATGTTTAACAGATAAGTTGGATACAAATATGGAAACGGCTAGCTATTGTTATCTCATTATTACGCGATCAATATCTCAGTGCTAATGAGGGAAAATGTATAACAATGGAGATTAATTATTGTAGATAAATATTCTGTGGAAGGAAATCACGGAACCTGTGAGCTGTTGTTTAATGTGCCAGTGTTCAGTTGTTTCTGCTACATTTTTGTAGCTCACCGATCCATGATTATTATTAGTTTTGCCAAATTATATAGTGGATTAATTTACCCTTCAGTGATAGAATTTTAGAATGTCTAAATGTGAAGTTACTGTGTCGAATTAGAATTTAGAAAGCACTCCTGCTTGGTATGTAACACATAAGGATGTAATTGATGCAGATATCTCTTTATAGTAAAACAACATAGTGATCGAATTTACTCTAGTCATTCTGGCTGAAGATGACTTTATGACCAAAACATCACTTTGTCAAATTGTCAGTAGGAATCTTGCTGTTTTCACTTTGGGACAGCTACTTAAAAAGAGCAGTGATGTAAGTCACATGGGCGAAAGTGGCTTCCAGCATGAGATTTATAGTATCTGCTGCTCACAGCCATTACATCTGGTGCTGCTTTTTGTGTTTACAGTGTCTTACTATGGGAACAGTTTCTGCCGCATCCACGCCGTTCAAGATGTTTCCTCGTTCCAGCTGTCCCTGCAGTTTAAGACCAGCCAACGCAGTGGGCTGCTCCTACTGGCTGGTGGATTCAGGGACTACCTGGCCGTAGAGCTCAAAGACGGCCGACTACGGGTGAGAACAATTCTGGAAGACCCGTCATGGTGAAAGAAAGGAGAATGTTATTCTTTTTAAGATCATGCCATCTGTCCTCAGTCACTTTCGTTTATGTTGCTGGAGTTAAATCTTTTGTGTGGCTGGATTTCCTGAGATTTCAAATTGGTTTCTCTTTCTCTTTCTATTTGAAATTCCAGTTGCCTCTTTATTAAAAATTGTTGCCTTCCTAGAATTGCTAGGGATTAACTTTTGAAAAATAAGAGCACATCAGGTCGAACATATACTGATGGATATTGTTCAACTGTTTGCTTCACATAGGCCGTCCTCTATATCCTCCAATGACTCGATGGCCTGAGGGATACGATGATGTTACTGCCTATTTTGTTTCTAAGAATTACCATGTACTTGTGTTGCATTATCTGATCTAGCAGCTGCCCAATTTTCGGCTTTTCAAAAATTTCAATTTCAAGCAGACCCCTTCAAACGAATCCAACTGGAGACAAATTACTGACCTTGAGTGCAGAATTGAAATTTCCTTTTGTGATGCAGCATATGAGAGCTGCCAAAAACACTTTTCAGGTGGGGCCAAAACATTGGGGCGTGAATCGTGATTTGTGTGCATTGTAATGCAATTTTCGTAATCATGAAGCCAGAGAAACGCTCATTAAATATACGACAATGGCAGCGTCAGTGATGCTCTCCTCTGTCATTTTACAATGAACTTCCCACCATTATAATTCCATAATGAAACATCTTACAGATTATGCACGAAACTGAATTAGCATCAAATGTGCTGTCATTAAACCCTCCATAAATTGTGCATGGTAAACAAAAAACTCATCATTCTGATAGTGTTGGATGAAATTCTTCATGTGGCATGGGGCCAAAAAGATGACAAGTGAACTGAAAGGGTTGCATAAATGAGACGATGGATAATAATCAGATCCCTCCCATCCCGCAGGTGCGAATGGACATAGGCTTTGGCGTCATGGCGCTGTTTTCGCCGGTTGGGCTACGACTGAACAACTTGATAGAACACACGGTGAAGGTCACCCTGCAGAAATCCAGCCTGGACATGGCAATCAACAACTTATACAATGACTCTCTAAGTCTCCCCTTAATATCTCAGGAAAGTCTTAACATTGACTATGGAGTCTTTTTGGGGGGTGCAGGTAGCGTGCGGGCAGTTTACTTGGATGAATCCATCCCACCTCTACGAGGCTGCATAAGCAATGTGGTCTTCAAGTCCCACAACTTTGACATCTTGAAGTCAGAGCCAACAGAGTGTGAAGAGACCAAGGAAATGTGTTCGAGTGAGTTTGATGCCGAGAGTGGAGAGGCCATCAGTTTCATTAGCCCTGATTCGTTCATATCATTTCCAACATGGACGCTGGCTGAGTCCCGGATACTGGAATTCCTCATGAAGACCACCATCGAGGATGCACTTTTAATTTTCCACTCTGGCCATCAAGATGACTTTATCGCACTTGGTTTGGTGACCGGCCATCTCAAAGGTCTTGTCGACCGTGGTAGTGGGATGATTGTGCTGAATAATACTAGAGTGCGATTAGATGATGATCAGTGGCATCGTATACAGGTCGAGATTAACCAGAACAGGTTTGTTATGACTGTGGACAGCCATTCTACTGCAGTTTCGCTAAGTGGTTCTGAGATTCTGGACCTGACTGAAAACCTGTACGTGGGGGGTGTACCAGGGAAGATGAAGGAAGTGTTTCGAAACAGTGGATTGTTCTCTCGCATGGAAGAAGAGATCACGTCAGAGTCCTTTATCGGATGTTTGGGGGAAATAAAAACAAACAATAAAGAAAGAACCTTACAAGATGCCTTAGTGACCAAAGACATTCATGTTAAATGTGAAGGAGATTACGATTACTCAAGTTCTTATGAAGAGACAGTTACAACAGCTTCTCCCACTAGAATCGCACACGCTGATTTTGACCCCAATGAAAGGCACTGTTACCCAGATGAAAACACCCCAGAGATTTTTCGTAACATCACAAAGCTCCTGGACGTTACTCCTCTGCTAGTCCCTCAAAGTGGAGAGGCTTTTCTTGACATTCGCAATCTCCAGCCTACTTTTGATTTGAATAAAGCTGGTGTCAGACAGTCTCAGATTATCTTCACCCTTCAAAATGATCCTTGGTACGGAATCGTGGATATGAACATCAACAGTAAAAGAGCCAAAAAGTTTACTCTTCTTGATGTGGTCAATAAGAAAATAAAGTATGTGCATGACAGCGACGAAAAATATGAAGATTACATACCGTTGGAAGTTTTTATATACTCTTCTGCTAATCTACCAGAGTGTTTAAAAACTTCCAGAAAGTACATCCTTCCAGTTAATTTCAAACCTGACGGTGACATACCTCAGCTAAGTGATGAAGTAATCACCGTTGCAAAGTATGGACGTACCCGCTTGAGTCCCAACCTAATAAAAATTATGGATTCTGATAAGCAATGTGAAGAGTTATTTGTCACCATTACATCCAAGACACCCATGGAAGAGGGTTATTTGGAAAATGCAGAGGATCCTGGGAGGAGCATCAGTCAGTTCACATGCAGACATCTCAAAGAGGGGGAAATTTACTATGTTCACAAAGGTGGAAATGTACATCGGATAGGTATGCAGATATCAAATGGACATTCTACTGGTCCAATTACTACCTTGAACTTGGAAGTCATACAACCCAGTCTGACCTTAGTCACAAATACTGGCCTCTTACTGTCTCAGGGGGCTTCTTCTCCCATTGGCATTCAGCAACTATCAGTGTCAGCCATACCGAGATATGGAGATATTCTGTATAATGTAACCCATCCCTTGAAGCTGGGGAAACTGGAAGTGTTAACCAGCCATAATGCAATGAAGCAGGTGACATCATTCCGGCAGGCTGATTTGGAGCAAGGTTTATTAAGATACATGAGTACTAAGACAGAAGATCAAGGGGAGATAGCTGTGGAACGCATTCAATTTGATGCCCACCTTGGAAAATTTATTCTGCCAAACAACACATTTTTAGTTAAGATTATACCATCACAAATAAGGATGGCAAAAATTGTTCCAATAGAGATAAAACAGGGACAGACAAGGGTTATAAAACACACAGAACTCGAAGCTGTAATAAAAGGGAAAAACACAAAGGCAGAGTCTATGAAATATGTCATTGTAAAGGCCCCGACCATGGGAACTCTACAAATTCACAACAAAGACCTGACTCAGGGGAGCACTTTCACTCAGCAAGATCTCAGAAATGGTTATTTGAATTACAAAGTAAGGGTCCACAGAGCTGTGGATGTGGAAGATCAGTTTCAATTCCAAGTTTCTGCAGAAGAGCAACATTCTCCAGTGTACACCTACCCAATAAAGATCCTGGCTGAACCAGATGTTCCAGTCTTAACTAACAAAGAGCTTAGAGTGATGGAGGATGGCGAGGGAATTCTTAACGATGCCATTCTATGGGTTCAGGCTCAAAACTCAACTGATTTTGTATACAGGATCACAGAAGATCCCAAGCATGGCCGTATCATCAGAGAGTCACCTCCTGGGCAAACTAGATTTGAAGGAGCTATTAGGGTGTTTAGCAATGAGGACCTGCATTTTAATAGACTGACATACAAGCATGATGGATCTGAGAGCAGTGAGGATCAATTTACTTTTGCCGTTTTCAAACAAGCAAAGAGAGGCACAACTACTGAACCCCAGGAGAAAGAAGTCTTGAAGGGTGTTGTCAAAATAATGATATTATCTGTAAATGACCATGTACCCTATCGGGTGGTCAACAAGACCTTCAGCTTGGTGCGAAACGGACAGCGTTTGCTAACTACGGACGACATCCAGTTCCAAGATGATGACTCAGACTTCAAAGAATCCCAACTCCTGTATATGCGTGCAGGAATCCTCTCTGGGAACATTGTATCAGCCGACGACAGCTCCCAGTCCCTCTTCCGTTTCACTCAGGCTGACCTTAGGGACAAGAAGGTCCTTTTTGTGCACCATGGTGCAGACCGTGAACGGTTCCCGCTGCAAGTGTCTGATGGTCGCTACAAGATCACCACCCTACTTCAGCTTCAGGCCAGCGAACCTTATCTCCATGTGGTGAATAACTCTATGGCTGTAATCAACCATGGTAGCACCAAGACCATCGATACAAGTCTGCTGAGTGTTGAGTCCAACATGGATATCAGAGATCCCAGCGAGATTGTATATGAGATAACATCACCCCCAAGTGATGGAAGCGTTATCGTCAGTGGAATAGAAGCTTCTGTCTTCACTCAGGAGGACCTAAGAAAAGGCGTTGTGTCATACCAGCATGATGAACAGAGCTTGAGGTCCAAGGACTCCTTTGCTTTTCATGTCAAGTCTAAAGGCTTGTCTGAGAATGGTACATTCAGGATAAAAATATTTAAGCAGGGTTACTTGTCAGAGCCTAAGGTTATAACTAACAAGATAATCTTATGCTACATGGGGGAGCACGCTAAAATAAACCAAGATCATCTGAAGGTATGTGTACACTCATAATCCTTTTCATTCTTTTTCTGGGTGACATTCAGATGGAAATGTGTTCTGTTCCTTAGCTATTACTGAACTACATTTAGAATATATTTTAGAGATAGGCAATATAGCAAATTTATAATTACTAAGATAACCTTTGGATAGACCACAAGCTTACTATGACCCTACAATGGATAATTCGTTATGAAAGATGGATTATTAGCTTTCAAAGATTAAATATAATAATAATTGGTCAGTCTGTTACCCTCTACTGGAAAAGTGAATATGGAAGATGGATGAAATTAGAAGTGATATTTGTAATTCCAATGAATATTGTTTTAAAATAATGGAAAATTACCAGTGAGCAGCATATATAGCCATACTATAGGAGCTCACATTTAAGAGCTTGGGCCAGCAAGATGAATCTGTACTTTTCACACATGTCCGAGGTCCTATACTCTGAGGTATAGTACTGATACTTATCAGAACATGCAATCCACACTTGTTTTCAATTCCTTACAGGTGGAGCAGGCAGACATCTTACCCTCAGAGATGGTGTTCACCATCAAGGAGCTTCCTCAGCTTGGTCACGTGGTCATGCCGATGCAAAACCCAGAGAGCACAGTGTCACCCAACATGGACTACATTCACTCGTTCTCTCAGGAAGATCTGAACCAAAACAGGGTCTACTACATCTCCTCGCTGGAACTGGGCCGAGACAGTTTCAGTGTGGATGTCAGCAATGGCTTCACTACCTTGGACTCCCTGAGGGTTTACGTGGATATAGTCCCACACGAAATTCCAGTGCAGGTGGTGGACCTCGTAGTCAAGGAAGGAGGCAGCACGTCTCTAAATGAAGCCTTAAACATCTCACATCCCTTTTATAGCTCCTACAACATTGACTTCATTGTAGATCCGTCACCACAACACGGAAACATCCAAATGTCTGACAACTTTGATGATTTGAATGCCTTCAACTGGGTTGAGGTGAGTCATTATAAAAGTTACTATAAAATGAAATTTGTATGGGGTATTAAAATAGTATTGATTACTTGTTAAGTCATAATTAATAGGGGAATAGAACATGGCACAGTGAATGGTACCTAAAACTTTGTAGGGGCACTCCTGCCCTTCAGTATTTTAGCGGTTGGAGGTAGTGAATTATACAAAGTGCTCTTTTTTGGCACTGAATCTTTTTTCACATAGAAAAAGATCAGGATATATATGTTCACCATATCCTTTGTGAATAGAGCAGCATTCCCCAGTTCTGGTACTGGAGGGCCAGTCTGCAACAAAGTTTGCAGATTGCTCAGCACAGACACACCTATTAAACCCGGTCATTTGCTGACTAGGATGGGCTTGAGCAGGGAAATCTGCAAACTGTGTTACAGATTGGTACTCCAGGATAGAAATTAGAGAGCCCTGGAAAAGAGTGACATTTCAATTAGTAACCTTTGTGCAACAGCAAATACCTACCTAAGGCCATATTAAACGACTGTAAAAAAATGTTGTGTACTTAGTCTATTTAAAAAGTACACAAACTGACACACCATTGGCATCTTCATTGGTTCTTTCAAAACTTGACAGTTCAGATACTCCTAGACATGGAAACAAGTATCTTAATAACAGGTTTTTAAGGTAATGATCACCAATCAATAATAATCTCCAATTATTTTGACTTGCATTTCATCTGATCCATTATGAATAGATTGACAAGTTTTGGTGTCCTCTTGTCTTCCTCGACATCGGTCTTGTTTGCAGTAGGAAACGATTACGATCACTCAGGCGACGTAGCAATTAGCGCATAGAGTCCTCTGGAAAAATATTGTCTGTGGCAGCACACTCCATGACGAAGTCACCAAGAAGCTTTACGCATTTGCGCATGGAAAGAGAGAGAAATAAAATAAGGGGTTGCTGTTGGAAAATCTCCCTTCGTCCAGGACACGCCATTCGGCATAGTGGGGTCGGTTAGTCACTCCACCAAAGACCGGCATAAGCACCCCTCTACATTCACCCTGTTAGTCTGCTTTTGGAAGGGGGTGGAAAAACTGACTCTGGACCAAGAGAGCCAGAGCCAAAATAAATGGGCCCATTACGTTGCCGTGACGATGTGGGTTTGCCCAGTCCTCAAACGCTTCCACAACACCTGTCACATAGGCTCCATTGTTGAGTCTCAAATCCGTCGCATATTCATAAAATAGCCTTTAACTAGCCGTGTCTATCAGTTTTTTTTTAAGGAAATCAGCTGAACTCTGTTATAATTTCGTATTCCACTAGTGATCATTTATTTTTCTGTTTGCTTGGGATCCAATTCACACAGTAAATGGCTGCAGATGACAGGCAGATAACAGAACTTTCCACTTGCATTAAAAATCTCAGGTTGCTTTGTATGAATGGGTTGGCAGGGGCCAACTATTATTATTATTATTATTATTATACTAACATGTATGTGTGTGGGTGTAGGTTACGCATTACATTGTGGGGACTCGATGCTATTTGTCATCGTGGAGACCACCAACTGAATTTTATAAAAGCCTGTGACTGCTATCAAAAAACTAAAACTGTCAGGAGTCTTGAATTTTGTTTGGTTAGTTATGGTTAAGGTCAGAGCTTAACCTTAAGGCTGTTATTATTAGGGCTAGGGTTATGCCCATGGAAATGAATGGAGAGTCCCTATACGTATGTATATATGGACTGTAAAAATGTGTGTTTGTGTGTGTGTGTGTGTGTGTGTGTGTGTGTGTGCGCGTGTGTGGTTCAGGTTTATATTACATTGTGGGGACCAAATGTCCCCCACAATGTGATAAAAACCTGTTATTTTTGACATTGTGGGGACCATTTTCAGGGCCCTACAAAGATCTGTGAATGCAATAAAAAAAAAACTAAAAATGTCCTTGGTCACTTGTGCTTAAGGTTATGGCTGGGTAGGGGTTAAGGTTATCATGTTGGGATTAGAGTTTTCCCCAAAGAAATGAATGGAGAGTCCCCACAAAGATATAATTACAAACCTGTGTGTGTGTGTGTGGGTGTGTGTGTGTGTGTATAAAAGGTTCCAGTTGCTTAAGGGTCCATGCCTTGGTCTTTCTTTGCTGGTTTGGATGGCCCTGTAGCTTAAGGTGAATCACCCTGAATGAGTTGCAGGCACCGAAGGCAGATCACGCCTCCAGGGTTTGGGCAGCTTTTGAATGATGTTTCTGTGTCCGCATCAGGCGGGATGGAGAAAGCTCATTTAAGACTCCAGATGTTCCCGATTACGGAGGGTTTCATTGCGACCTCCCTTCCTATGGAGCACCGCAGAACAGAATGTACAGTTAAAGGTTGTCCTTTCAAACAGGGCCGTCACTGTAAAGTCACTCTTTCAGCATGCTTGCGTTGTTGGTGGTGCCCCCGTCATTATTATTCACCCAGTCTCTTGCTGACCCTCCCCTAGGTGAGGAATGGCCAAGTCTACTACGTACACGACGGCAGCGAGACCACCAGTGACAGATTCACCCTGCTGGCATTCATATCCGAGATCAGCAGGCAGAGTCAGCCAATCGACGTAAATGTCACAGTCTCTCCTGTCAACGATGAACCACCCAGATTGATTCGCAACACAGGCCTGGAGGTCAGTATGGTGCTATTCTGCATTGCCTGTTCCCCGCCCCCAAGCACAGCATGGGCCTTAGGGCTCCAAAGCTTACTGGAGCTTGGATCTGCTAGGCTGGAGATGGGAAATGGGGGGGAGAGTTTCCCACAATCATCTGGAAACCAAGAGTATGATTCGGTGTTTCGGCTCCTTCTGCGGTCTCACGTATCCCAGCAACATATATTTTTGGACACTACATGTCCATGGCTGCAATTCCACGTCTGGGGCAGCTGGAGAACTGGCCAATCAGAAGACGCTCCTAGATCCCACAAATTGTGACATAATGATACGTCTCTCATAACCGGCGGACTGGCCCGTTTCGCAGAAGGTCTTTCGTCCTGAGGAGCACTCTGCTTTTGCACAGGAGTTTTGCGGCCACCGATTGGGCAGGACACACAGCACAACGGTGACTCCTACTGGGCATACCCCTCCCCCCTCCCTCAGTTCCTGCCACAGCTGGCCACAGCTGGCTTCAATTAGCCCTCCTTTTACTGAATGGGTCCTTTATTCCCTGACTGCGCTACCGCCTGCAACACCACCAACAGTCGCACCAAAATCCCGCTCAGCTTATGCTGCAGGGATTCCCTTTTTGGGACTAAAATAGCACCCTTTGTAGTTTAGGTAACCTGCTTCTTGAGATTGAGCACATTGATTTCAATTGATTTTTTTTTGCTATTCACAAAGTCAACAATTAAGAGGTCACCCTGCATGCAGATTTTTTTATTTGTTTGTTTAACATAAATCTCGTCCACAGGCAATGGCAAAGTCAAATTAAGTGGCGCATTATTATATCACCATCCATACAGAGGTGTACAGTGAATCATATGTACACAGACTTATGTACAAAAGTAAGATAATTCATTCAGCTGCTGCCTGCCAAACTGGAGTCATTATTATGATTGATACAGAATAAAGCCCATGAACATGGCAAAAGCATCTGCCATCAATTTTAAAAATAAATAAATAAAGAGATAGATAAATAAATAAATAATCATTATAAATTCAAAGCTCATGTCACCATCTACTGGTGTAACTCAGTAACCTCAGTGTGCTGTTGTCAAAATGGCCAATAGAGGGCAGTAGAACATAAAACTCGTGCAAAAATATAAGATAACAAAGCACATAGAAAACACATCGGAATAATGACATTACTGCCAAAAACCCAAGTTTTTAAGGCCTTCAGTGTTGAACTAAGGATTAAGGAAGTTAATATCAATTAAAAATAAAGCCAAATTTGCCGTATTTGCTGATAGCTTCCTTCTGGATTTATTTTACTTGCAGGAGAGTCAATCAGGCAGTTTCTCATGGGCCCGTAACAGATAAAATCAATACAGACCTGTTCACAAGCCCTCCCTGTTGAGTTTTGCTATTTCAGAATCTCTTTGCTCTATTTCTGTCCATTAGTGTCCCCTTCAGCACCAAGGTCATTGGAAGGCCATTAAACTAAAGGCCAGTGAGATGTGATCAGTGCAATGTGATCCATCTTTAGATAATGGGTCAAGCCTCTGTGCATTAAGGAACCCAGAACCATCTATAAGGCAGTTGTACCTGATATTGCTGCCAATGACAGTTGTTAAAACGCTCTCTCTCCTTGTGTTTTTCATTTAATTGGCTGGCAATTTGCAGCTGCTTCCAGGGGAAGAAGCAGAAATCACAGCCAACATGTTGTACTCTGACGATAAGGACACCCCACCGGAGGAGTTGATCTATTCCATTGAAGGTTCCTCCAGTGGGAGAGTGGCCCTGAAGGCCTCACTGGAGGAGGACATTCGCAACTTCACACAGGCCCAAATTAATAACAGCGAGGTGGTCTTCATCCACACAGGTAAGCCTGGGGTTTTAAACAGGCAAATCAGAACTATGAAAACTAAGGGTGACTCCACAAATTGACCAGAAGTTCTCCTCTGGTTGATCACAGTCTGATTGGTTTTCTCTAATCATTTTCTTAGCATTTAGTGAACATTCTGTCATTTATGGGGATCCTGGAATTAAACAGATATTAAAAATAAGCTCCCTAGCAAATTAGCTCTCATGTCAGTTTCCCTTGACTGACCCCCCAGCTTTGCCTGGAGCAAACCAGCATCCTCTTTAATGGGAGCTGACTCAAAATGACACGTAACCATTAGTGATCGACAAATTAAGCATCATGAACCATTTGCAGTATTTTATGACCCCACTAGATGGTGCCGTCTGTTCACAAAAGGGCTCAAGGGATGCCCAAAGCAAAACCAACAGCACCATCTAGTGGGGTCAAAAATACAACAAATGGTTCATGAAGCTTCATTTGGCCATCAATAATAAACATACAGGCTCAGCTAGACAGAAAGGCAATGTAATTTCATCCAGATTCATAAAGTACATTATATGCTATTTCTGTTCTGAGAGGTACAACTATGTACGTCAGGGATTCCCAACCGGTCGACCAAGATGATTCTAGTCAGTCGCAAACCAACTTAAAACCCGTCAAATGGTAAAATATATCAGCAGCCCTCCACCCCCGCTGGCTGGTTGGACACCACTGATATATCATATCTATGCTAATATATAGTTTTTCTAGGTCCTGTGTAATGTTGACTGTTGTGATGCACAAATGAACTTCAAGTATGTTTTATGTTTAAAGTTATAAATTAATCATTTAAATCAACGTATTATTTGAATGGCATGTTTATTTTGAGTGCCTCCACAGGAGACAAGAACTGGATCAGTGTCAGAAGCTGCATAAGCTGGGGGTGAAGTAACACGTGTCGTGTCACACTATGTGTCTTCTCAGGGTCCCAGTCGGGATGGTTTGCTTTCACGGTGACTGACCGAGAGCACACTTCACCCCTGTACCATTTCATCGTGAAGACCAGGCAGCTCACCATCTCCATGGAAACCGAGGGGGAGCTCTTTGTCTATCCAGGTACTCATATTTGCTTGTGGCTTTGCTGTGCTCTCACCTGTGCCGAAACTTACCAGTCACCAAACGTCAGCACCTCACGCAGGCATATGCATCCATGGGTAAAATTTGACCAAACCACTATAACAAGTCCAGCCATCCATCCATCCATCCATCCATCCATCCATCAACACTACTGATGCATGATGCAGAGTCGGGATAAGGCTGGCATTCATTCTAGGAAGCACCAAGCACAGGGCGAGAGATTTCAGAGGACTGGATGTCATTCCATTGCAGGACACGTACACCCACTCAATACGACACCATGCAAATGGGCTAAATGTCATATCTATGGAATGCTAAAGGAAAGTTAGGTAAACACAAAGAAAATATATAAACTGCACAAACACAGAGCCAGGGGGGTAGAATTCAAACCCGCTAGCCAACAGATTGCAAAGCAGAAAGAGTTACAGATACTATACTGGGCTTTATTTTATAAATCACCAGACAGACATGGCCAATATGTAGATCACAGATATGGAAAACAACAGTCTAGCATTAGATGCAAGTTAATCACTGCCACAGAGGAACCGACAAACTGGTTTTTGCTAGTGGTTACAAAGCATATGTATCTAGCACCCACAATGGAAGAATACTGATCTGTATCCTCTATAGTACAAAAAATAACAACCATTTTTATTCATTTTAAGGAACAAGACAGCCAATCACGAACGACATCCTGAAAGCTGTAACTAATGAGGACGGAGACGAGATCACCTACACTGTTATAGGAGGGCCTAACCTGGGGAGGCTTATCTCCAGTGACGACAGAAACCAGTTTGAGGAGATCTCCAGTTTCACCCAGTCCGAGGTGAAGACATATGTAGACAATATGTTCATTTTTATGGTCAAAATAGGCCTTATAGGAACCAACAGCTGGAAAAGAAAAGAATATATTTTTATTGTAAAGGCTTGCTGTTCCAAATTAATTTGAGTTCACAAAATGCTTCATGTATAAAGTCTTCATCATGGGCGATATCAGTGGGGAGCGATAAGGACGCGATAGCCCTGCGTCATGTCAGGCAACTTGTAGAAAAAGGAGAGCAATGGAACATTAATCATTTGAAGGACGTGAGGGTGCACATCTGAATTATTACCGTGCTCTAGAAAAACCGCACTTCTGACACCACACTGCACAATGACAGCCTTCACCTAGGCTAATTAGCCTAATTTCCCTGCTAATTCCCACTCTGACACGTCCTGTTCGGTGAACTCTTTCGAAATTATACCCCGGCACAAGAACTGTGGCATCGCCTGCCCTTAGCACGACATCACAAGCAGGCGACCCTCACGCACCTGATTAGCTGCTAATTAGGGTGACAGCCGCGTGTAATTCAAAGCCCCCGCAATTCCATTTTCTCCAGTGGAGGAGATCTGCTGGAGCTCGGGTGAGGAATCAAGTTATCCGTTGTTCATCAGTATGACACGTTATTCCTGCACCGCTCGTCTGTGCTGAGCCACTCATGTTATACTCCCTCTGGCCAGCAGGGGGCGCCATTGCATTTGTCATACACATGATAGAATGACCACGAAGGAGTCTTCTCTAGGTGGCGTTCTAACGGAAACTGGTAGAGCGTAGCATAAATTTTAATAATCCATATAAAATCCCAACAAAGGCTTCATCGTAGACTTCATTATTTTTATGAACTCTTTTTAACCTTTAGTCATTTAAATTTGGTAGAAGTTTTCCGGCGTAGTGTCAGAAGTGGAAGGGCTTTAGCTGTCTGAGCGGAGAGCCTGGGTGTCATGTTGGTTGCCTGTATGTCCTCTCAAATACTACAAATTCCTATCGCGTGTTTTGTGTCGAGTAATAACCTTACGTACATTTTAGAAACGGACAGTGCTCGCAGACAGTTTTGTGATGCTGGCTTAATTCAGTAAAAGAATCGCAATTTTTTGGTATCATAACAAAAATCATCATTACTTTATTCATTTGTAAGTATACAAAAATATGTATCACATTAGAAACAACCAGTAGTTTTAAGTAAAACCCATATTACATTTCAAAAAGGGCTGTTCTGAGTTAAAAGGTTCACTGACAAGCATTCTGACTTGGGTGCTTTTTAATTAGCAACCATTAGTAAAACACCAAACCAATGCGGGAGCCAATGCGTAAAATTGACATTAATAGGAAAATAGCAAAAACAGAACTGAATGAGTCAGTCAAAAATAGTGTGGCAATAAAAAGAAAATGTCTGTGTAGAATATATGTACAGATGTTAAACGCTGCTTGTCAATGGACTTTTGCTATGAAGCCAATACATTTGCATCATTTTTACAGAGCTGCGCCAGTGTCCTAAGACTTTGTGTGAGCTGTATATCTAATCTTGTATTTCAATTTCCTGCTTGATATCATGTGTGATGTTCTGCTATCCACTCTGACCCCCCCCTTTGACTCGTCCCTGCTGAGACAGCTGGAGTCTGGATCTGTCTTCTACGAGCACCAGATGCCCAGGCAGCCCTTCTGGGAGGTGCAGGATGCCATTCGTCTCCTACTTTCTTCTCACCCAGCCCCAGACCTGGAGCACACCCTCTCTATCATGGTGTCCTACGACATGGAGGCGCGTGGCAATGCCTCACAGCTGTGGAGGAACGCAGGTATAGGGTTTCTGCTATCGCCCTGCCCCCAGGTTCCCATAATTGTCTCCTGCTCTGCCGCAGACTGTTCCGACACCCTTATCTAACTTTCTCTTCCATCCTGCCCGACTTCTTCTTTCTAACTGGCTGGCTTTCCTCTTCTGCATGTCCAACTTCCTTGCTCTGTTTCAGAGTTCCGTCTAATATAAGCAATTGCATAATTTTGGAAATCCACAATTATTTACCCATTTGACGTTAACATTTAACAAATTTGGAAATAAGTCACCCCTTTGGGGTATATATAATAACTCAAAACCCGCACGTTTTATTTCATCCATGTTTTTTGAAAACCGTGCATGTAGGTTGATAAATACAAAATGAGCACAGGACAGACTCTTGAAGAAAATCGACGTTAATTAAGCTGTTTCAGATGGTGAGCTGAAATCTTTTGATTGATTATGATTAGTTTCTTTTTTATGTAAAGTTTGCCTTAACAAATAATTGGACATCAAATAGTGTCGTACGTGCCCGGCCATACTGGCCCTGCATTTCCTCATCACTGTTTCCTATTTTCTGTTTAAAATTGAGTACAACCCTGCCAAGAAGTACAGCTGCTTAGAAACATTGCATTCAGGAGCCTAGTTAATATTTTGTCTATTCGCCTTCTGTGGAACGTGTGTTTCAAATTAAATGCAATTGCTTTATTTTTCCTTTTCGCACAAATAAATGCAGTATATCTGGTATGCATTGTCCTTCTAATTAATGTTCTGTATCTGCAAAAGAGAAAGTGCTTTGGTGAATCATACAGGCTGGGGATATCTTTAAAAAAACAATCTTTCAGTATTATTTGCTTTTGCTATTTGTCAGTTTTCTTATTAATAATAATATTAACAACCTTTTTTCAGGGGTTGGACAAAAGAATGAAATCAAGTGACGGTATATTCATACATGTGCTAAACTGTGTGGGACATCAGGCCATTGAGTGGGGAGGCTATGTAAGGCTCCCACTTCAGCCTGGTGAACATTCAACCTCCCGTATTTGCTTTAGCAGTTTATAAGGGGTCAATGGCATGTTTGAAAATGGGAACATTATGCATCATGTTTGCACAGCAGGGAGGATTTGGTCTTTTGAAATGACCTCATATTTCTCGGCCATTATACAATCAGGCGGAGCAATCATTGGGTGTAATGACATGACCACCTATACCAACAGATATTGAAGGCATCCATACATAAAGGCGTCCAGATGTTGGAAAATGGGCTCACACCGTTTTATGCTCCTTATGTCTGGTTAATCTTTTTTGTTATTAGCTTTTGATATAGGGGGTTTCTGAATAGCAGCTGTGCCGTAAATTCCAGCTTTGTGAAGCTGATTGTCACATCTCTTGGCATTCCGCCAATTCGACTAACATTTGCAGTTGAATTTGTGATTGCAATTTAATTCAAAGCTGAAGTTCTTTTTCATGTGTTGTTTCCATTATTTTGTCCACCCTTTTTAGAGTGTGGCATCAATGTCAGATTGCTAGCATTTTCTCTAAATCATGACAGAGGTGTGTGTGTCTGTATGTCATACTGAGAGTAAGCATGTGTTCCGTGTTCTGTCCCAGGTCTCAGGATCCTACAAGGTCACAAAGATGTCATTGACACTTCCAAGTTGGATGCCTCCAATCTGCTGGCCAGTGTCCCAGAGCCTCAGAGGAGCTCTTTGGGTGTTGTGTTTGAGGTGAAACAGTTCCCCATCCATGGGACACTCATCTTGAGTGGTCAGGACCTGACACGAGAGGCCCCATACTTTTTACAGGATGATCTGGAAAGCAGGGAGCTGGAGTACTTTCACCAGGAGACCGAGGCCTCTTCCGACAGCTTCTCCTTCCTAGTAAGGCTCAACCCCCGTGGGCGAGGCTTGCAGGGCCAGACGGAGTCGTTCATAGAGGAGGCATTCAACATTTCCATCAAGCAACAGAAACTTACCCCACCAAAACTGGACCTGATACTGGAGGTTGTGCAGAGCTCTTTTGCAGTCCTCACTGACAAATACCTCAGTATCACTGATGAAGATAAGTCACCCGAGGAGATCGTCTTCACTGTTACCAAAGGCCCCAGCAATGGCCACCTAATGAACGCAGACACCAGAAAAGATATCAAAGTGTTCACCCAAAAGGACATCAATGAAAGGAGGGTGATATTTGTTAGCGATGGCACTCTGGTCAATGGATTTATGGAGTTCACAGCTTTCGATGGCAGGTACAAAATAGAGGGGCTCTCTCTACACATTGGCATCCTGGCACGGACCCTGAAGCTCGCCAAAGCTGAGGAGATCCAGGTAAAGCAGGGGGATGATGAGACTCCGATCACAGAATCCATTTTGAAAGCAACCACCGGTGGCCCGAACGAGGAGGATGTTATTTACAAGATCACAAACAATCCCAAATACGCTGCAGTAATGGTGGACCGGCAACCTACCTCAGCTTTCACACAAAAGCAAATCAAAGAGGGGCGGGTGAGCGTCCGCTTTGTGAAGTCCACATCCCCGAGGGACAGTGTGGCTCTCGTAGCCAGGAGCAAAGCCGCTAATGTTTCCACTGTTCTAAATATAACCGCAAAGCCTTTAGTGAAACTCCCTGACAACCTGGTCCTACCACGAGGCAAAACCATCTTAGTTAACCCTAGTATTCTAGACGCCTCGGCACTGGCAAACAAAACCAAGAATGTTCCAAATTTCAAGATTATCCAGCAGCCACATGGAGGCCGGTTTGTTTGGATCGACGGGGAACAAAGACAGGAAATAAACAACTTCTCCCAGAAAGATTTGGAGGAGGGACACGTGGGCCTGGAGATTCTGAACGACAATAGAGCAGGAGACCAGGTTCGCGGTAACCAGGCCCGGTTTCTCCTCGCGGCACATGGTGTGCCACCTGCAGAGGGAGCAATGGCCTTCAGGACAGCTCCCTACAATGCTTCAGCGGCGTACAGAGCCATCCTTCTCAAAGATCCTCCCAACGCTGCCAAAAAGGACACGGCCGGGACCATTCCATCGAGTCCCGAGAAGAGAGGAGAAGGGGTATCAGCACGGAACAATCTTTGGGCCATCCTCATTCCCATTCTGATTGTCCTTCTGCTTGTCGTTCTCGCAGCCATGCTGGCCTACTACCTGGTGAGGCGGAACAAGACCGGCAAGCACAATGTCCAGACGGTCTCTTCCAAGCCCAAAAATGGGGAGGCTAACCCAGAAACATTCCGAAAAACAGACCCAGCCAACAACATTCCCATGTCCAATGTGGACTCCAAAGAGCCGGACCCAGAACTATTACAGCACTGTCGGACAACAAACCCGGCTCTGAAAAAGAATCAGTATTGGGTATGAGAATTTCCAACACGCCACACAGAGAAACATTGAATCTCTTCCATTTTCCTACCTTTTAAAGCAACTTGGAATCATTCCTTACAGTGTCACAGATGTCTGACTATATCAATCTATCGTGTAGCTATGCCAAGAATATCTTTTATAATAATATTTGGTGCTTCTCCAGGCCTGTCTTGTGCACCAGTCCTCAGGTTATAAATCATTGTTGGTGTATTAGTCTAAAAAAATAATTTTTTAACATACAGAAAAGGTTGCCACAGTTTGCAAACATGTGTTGCGTGATTATCTGACCTCTCCAAGATTTTCACCAATATAGACAGAAATGTAACATGTTTATAAAAGAAAATAATAATGCAGCAAAACTGAACATTCTGCAGGCTTTTAGATTTTGTTTGTAACTGTCAGATATACCCAAGTTCAACAAACAAATGGAGTATTTTTGTGTGCTAAGAATTTACTGTTTTTAATGAGGAAAGGGCTAAGCGTGTACATAGTAAATGATTTCACATTTACTCCTCAAAATATGTATGCTCTGAGGAAAACAACTGACAAACTACACCTTTAGTAGTTTTTGTTTATTTTTCTATAAATGTATTTTTTATTCTTTTGGGGGCCTTGGTTATGGGCCCCACCGACTATACGCTACAGGTGAGTCCTAGACACCTGAAACACGTTGTAGATTCACTGGACAGGCTGACGGCACTGAAATCCTCTCAGCAGAGTGTGTCTGTGTGATCGCAGGCAGGAAATGACTCCAAGGCAACTGTGGTTGAATCATACCAAGTCACTGGCCATGAGTGACATCATTCATAGCCATAATCCCTGTAATCAAGTTGCCACAAGGGTCTTACTAAGCTCTCGCTTTCTCTGTTTTTTTAAATATTTCGAGATGGTTGCTGTAGTAGTGTGAATTCAGGTCATGCCATCTCAGGCAAAGGACTTGGCGTTCTGTGACATGTTTTAACAATTTGCCAACGCAGAGCTTTGTCAAGGTTTCTCTGCCATCTTTATTTAGCCTTTTGTGCACTAAGAAATAAGCAACGAGAAAGAGGGGGAAATGAAGGAGGAAGAGAGCTTATGTGTTTAAGAATATAATACTGAGTATTAATCTTTCATAAATTTTAGTGGATTTTCTGTCATTCTAAAGTAAGACATTTTTGCTGTAGAGTTAATTAGTGAAGTTTTTGAGTATGAAATCATTCTGTTATTAGATTCTTTGTTAAGTGTTTTGGAGCAAAATGTGGGGAAAAGTGATGTATAAGTGTGAATTGAATTGAATTGAATTGAATTGAATTGAATTGAATTGAATTGAATTGAATTGAATTGAAGTGGGAAAAAGGTTTAGCCGCCAAATATTAGAGAGTCATTACGGTTGGGTAGCTCTACGCAGTGCTGAACATGCTGGCCACAGAATATGGCAGTAGGAATTACTCAGTTTTATCGTGGCAGAGATCTGTTGCAGATCTGAGTTTTGAAAGATTAGTGTCACTCCGATCTCCACATGACTGTTCAAGGTTGTAACATGTACGAGGACAGCAAATGATCGGGGAATCCCGACTTTCGGCTGAAGGAAATTCTGCCGTTTGTTTTGGGTGTCTAGAATTAAGTGACTTAAGTGACTGATGGAGAAAGGGGAAGAGCTGTTGTATAAAAGCGATAAGCCTCCACTAACCTGTCAATGGTTTCCAGTCCTTCACATTAACAGTGTACTTTGGTGTAGAAAACGTCGCTGGGTTATATTGGCTGTCTTTGATAGTTATGTCATTTTGGCTATACTCTACTGTGAGGAATCTGTTTTTGCTTTTTTGTGGTTACTGCAATGCCGGACTATTTAAAATATTTAAAAATAAAGTATTTCTATATGTTTCTGTAATATAGAATTGCATCGGTTATGGCTAGAGAGGTGCATAGTTTGTATTTGTGTAGTTTATTTTGCAGATTAAGAAATACAATTAAATAGACTTTAATTAATAATGCAAATTCTGGTTCATTCTCATCAATGAAAAAGGAAAGCTCATAATATGAATAACATGAGGGTAGGGAAGATTTCTTTCAGTATCAGTTCATAAAACTGTATTTTGTAAAATATTTTTACAAGTTAGTCTCTCACAAAGTGATTCATGGTAGCTTTTCTAACAAAATAAAAAGCAGAGAAAAGTCAATATTTGAAAAAAACAATTTTTAAATGATTCAACGACGCCGTAGAACAATAGTAGTTTTCATTGTAAATAGTGTCGAATGAAAGTCCAAATGACAAATACAGTTACAAGTAAAATCCTCCTAATGATGGATGACAACTAATGGGGGAAACAGGTCATGACCCAGCTGGTGGAGAAAAGGACTGAGCACCAACAGTTGTCAGTGTCAGTACCCTGAGCTTTTGCCTGACTAGGTCTAGTTTATGAACGATTGTCTGAGAGTCAGCTAGCCTCAAGCAGGAGGTGAAGCTGTGGCTCAGTCAAATAGGATGCCATGGTCAGAAGGTCCGAAGGTTCGAATCCCATGGTCAGCAGAATAATTTTAACATTGGGCCCTTGGGTTAGACCCTTAACCCTAATTGCTCCAGGGACTGTCTGCGCCTGCTTACTCAGTTGTATATCGCTTTGTATAAAGGCTAAATTAATAAAAGATGGGGATTAAATCGATTTACAGATAACCAGGTCAAATTCAGAAGAGCCCAGGTGAATCTAATGAAGTTTCAGTGAGGCTGAAGATACATGCAACTCCAAAATAAGGCAAAGAAAAGCTAATGGGATTGTATCATGCAATGACTCCGCAAGCGTTTATACGTTAGAGTTATTACTACAGACGTGAAAATAGGGAGTTTGTGTGAATCCCGGGCATGAGTACCTAGGCTACTCTATAAATCAGGAGTCATGTGTAACAATACTCTGCTACATTCTGTGGTCTCAGTCATTGCTATTATGTGATAGCCAGCATCTAGTGCTAAAACTTATAGAGGTATATCTTCAAAATTTACTCATGCAAGCCTGCTTTAGACTTTCAAGGCAATACAGAGTATTTATATTCTATATTTGACAGTATAGGGAGAAGAATATAGGCCTAAAATTCATACATTTTAGTACTGGTAAGATCTCTTGCAGTTGAATCCTGTACCAGTTGAAGACATTCAGGGAAGGGTTTCACAGACCGATAACAGAACTTTGCAATAACATAATGTCAAGGTAATTAACACATACACCATTTGCTTTCGCCATCATTTTATTCTGTAGATGAAAGAGCAACAGTTAGTGTTTCTTCTTCAGTTGTAACACCAAGGTTGTTGAGATGTCGGCATCAACCAGCCGCATTTAGTGCTGAGAATGTATGTCCGAATGACTCAATAGGCAGTAACAGCATTTCTGTCTTATCAAACTTCAGCAAGGAGGAGTTTCTTCTGTCCTGTCCCAGTGTAAATGGTGAGCAATGCGGTCAATGGCACCTCGTCTAGAAGCTTGAGGACAGGAAGCTTCGTAGAAAGTGCTGAGAAGTTCCATTCCTGTGTCATGTGCCAAGCATGTTATGCTAATCATCGGGCCGAGAAAGATCCTGGGGAATGCAGCTCTGCAAAACGGTCCATAAAACAGGATGGAGAGAGAGGGGCCTGCAGTTTGCTAAATCAAATGGATCCTGCAGAAGCGCACAGCGGTTGGTGTACGTCGCCTTATTCACAGACCCTGGCTGAGAGCTAACTGGGGTATCTCAGTAAATGACTTCCTGTATGTCCTCAGACTGCCTGACTGCTACCACGTGTTGTAAACTTAAGAGATTTACTCTCATCTGCGGTCATCCTGCTGTTACTCTTCTGTGATGGTCAGATCAGCTGCAGCTTAGCACTGCCCCGATTAGCATTACCCTGAGCTAGTATATTCAACACGCAGCTCCCGTCCTTTAAATTTCAAATGCCTCTGCGTACCGCGTTAAAGTCTCTTTCAATTTTTAATTACCTGCTTCACCCCAGATACCGATTACTGCACTCCTTCACAAAGTTCTCTGAAGGTGGAAACAGTGTTTCTTCCAGTCACTGGTAACATATCCACAAATAGTCATATTTTTGTTACCAGTGACTCGTTCAATTTTCCATTACTGTTGCTGCAAGGGGGGCAGATTAAGACACAGACTATGCTATGCCCTGGCAAACATCACAGCCCCTCCCTGCCTCAGAAAAAAATGGAATGGTTAGTTAAATTGGTAACACATGAGCATTCATGCAGATGTCAGCCTTGGGCCCCCAGATAAGTTAATCTGACCGATATGGAAATTGTTTGATTTTTTTTTTTTTTGGCATTTGGATCATGTAACTTATCTGTTAGGAAAAACAAAACTATGTATAGAGGCGCAGTTATACAAAGAAATAAAGAAACAAATTGACACTATGAAGAAGTCTGTGTTCGTTCTTTCGTATGTTGCAATCCCGCATTTTATGAGTCATGTTACAACTTCAGCACTTCTTAAACGGAGCTCGTGATGGCATTTTCGTGCAGTACATTCACAAGGACAGCAGGTGGCGCCAGGCCGCAGAAGTGATTTTCGTGCACAGCGCTCCTCCTCTTCTGAGGTGTTCTTCAGCATTTAACAGCTCTCCCATCTGCAGTCATTCTTTCCTACGGTTTCTTAACTTTCGCAGCACATTTTGTCCCATTTCCTTTTTTGTCTCGCCTAGTGCTACAACAGGTCAACCGTTCTGTTCTGCAGCCTTCTTTGCTGTATTAAATATATCGTACTTCTTATAATGGACGAAGCTTGATTTAAAAAAAACCTCCGTAAATAATTCCAATTGTTTTTTATTTAGGAAGGGCATTTGTAAATGCACCACGTTTATTTATCTTTGGAGAATTCCGCACAGTTGTGTTCTGGACATTAAGAGAGATTAACAATTGTACATCAGTGCATCAGCCGTCTAGTAGTGCTGTCCATACATCGCGCTTTATGAGCCACTGCGGGCACTTCAGAGCCACCGCCGCTCCTGTGCTGCTTCTCCTTAGACCGTGGAAGGAGACCCAGAGGAAATACCATGTGCACATAGCTAAAGTCCAGACATTCTGACAAACCCGTGATCGTGGAGCCCGGGGGGGGGGGGGGGGGCATTACTGCCCCCCCACACTTTAAACAAATAAACCCTGCTTTATTTTCATGTGAATGATATGGACTGAACTTAAAACCTACTGCTGCCAGGTACTTTGGAGAGGAACTACCTTTGTTAAAATCTTCCTGTAAAAGCAAGCCTTTGTTTTGTGTAACAGCCATTCGCCAAATTAAATTTGAATAACGGTCTGAACAGTGTATAGTGTATCCCTATTTACTGCCGGTTATGAGGGGGTTCAAACACCTAATTTTAATACCTGGCTACGATCCTGCTTCCTGCAATAAGCTAGGTGAGGTGTGAGAAGCAGTGGCTAATTACTTTAGCATGCTCTGATTTAACAACATGTTCACACCTTTAAAAATAGCCAGAATCTCAGTTGAAGCGAAGGAGATTAGAATCCACTTCTGTCTGCAAGTTACAAAAGATAAAATCTAATTAAAATCCCCAAACCACTGCTCAAATTATTGCTACCATCCCAAAAAGCATAGTTGTACGTGGAAATACTTGCACATTCCTCATGTTCAGGCTCAGAAACATTTCAGACAGACCATCAGAGCCAGACGAAAAGAAACTTCCTCATGAAAAGATGGTACCATCATGATTCTTTGCAGTACGGACGGTGTCCTTCGGGAGATACACTGTGTTCAGGCATCGCGTTTCTTTACTGAATGTTGGTTTCAGACCACAAAACCTTTTTTCCACATGGCCCCCAAATTCCCAGCGTCATTTTGCATACCTTACACATCCCACAGCGTGGACCTCAGGGAGCCACAGCTTTCTTCTCTGCATCCTTCCACAGAGAAGAAGAGCTTACATTGTTATAACATGAACGAACTGGTAATTCTTTGGCTAAATGGTCTGCAGTTTCTTCAAAACGACCACTGGAAGCATATTTAAGGCCTTTGAAAATGTTGACCACGGCTATCTCCTGATCCACACCTTTCTGAAAACTATCCAAAAACTATTCCAAATATCTTTGCCTTGGGGCGATTGGGCCCGGATGGCTTTATTCTGGACTAATGGTAGTAATTATTGTTAAACAGAAGACTGATGCTAATTAGCTTCTTTCTACATTTGGAAGGAAATATGCCATAACTGTTATTGGGGTTCTACACTTGACCAGTTTATTATTCTGCATTGTTTTTTTCAAACTTGTTTGACGTGAGTGTTAGTATTCATTATGAATAGAAAAATAGCCGGATGCAATCATTTAGTCAGTCTGTAAATTCAATAAAATTTTAAAAGGCACGAAGGATTGAATGCACTGCAATCACTTTTAAGCCGACTGCAAAAAGGTCCCGGCAATAATTTCAGTTAAGCAACTGAGAGTGTGATAAAAAGCTAAGATGGGTCTGCGTCTGACGGCTGAAACTGGAATACGTGAGTAATGTCCTAACTCTAACAATATGTTTTACTTACAATAAATCCACGGTGACAGAATCACCTTGTAATGAGATGTAACACACATTGCGTTGATCTTTGTGTGGGTGTGTGTTTACATGGGAGAGAAGGAGGCGACGCTTCTGACCTCAGACCAGTATAGCGGCGTAAGCACAGACCATATCCCGTGTGCCTGGGCTGGATCACACAGAACTTTGCTTCTATACCTGACCTTTCCATAGAAAAATAAAGGGAAATATGAGTGCAGAGCTGGACATTTTGCCCTGGGTCACTTTGCCTCGCCTTTATAAAAAAATAAACCATCGAGGATCGCTTTTATGAGGGGGTTTAGGGGAGGATTTTAAATTCACCCTCTGTTAACCCCTGCGGAAATGTCTGTGGACACTGTAACGCCGCTCTAGAGGAGATCATACATGCATAGTGTAAGACCACCGGAGCGCTGTAGACAGCCAAAGTATTTAAAAATGTCTGTCTGGTAAAGTCCACCTTAAAATTGAGCTGTCTTGCGTGCCTCTCTCAGCAAGGGGAAATGTACACCAAAACAGAATAAATCACAGGCCGGGCGATTTACTGTGTGGTCAAATGACAAAACTTCTGAAGGAGAGCAAAAGTAGAGTGGAGAGCGAATGCAATCAGTCTGCTGCATGCATGTTTTTCTGGCTGGACCTAATCAGACCTCAGCAACAGGAAGTGTTGTCACAAAGACCTGCCATAACTCTCAACTTCCCCCTGACCCCATGACGCACCGTCCAGCAGCCACATTTGGGTATTGGGTATTTTTGCCCCCTACAGACCGGGCCCAGTACTCTGCCTTGCACAATCATCCAGTCCCCTGTTCCAAATCCCTCATCAAGGGTTAACTGTGTGACTCAGACTGGCATCCACTCAAAAACCCACAGAACTCACTGTATTTCCAGTGATAAAGACTGCTTGTGCAAACTGTAGTCTACGTGATAAATTGAAAATGTAATACAATACTACACATGCACAGAAAACTGCACATGCTTTAAAAATGATTTAAATGATCATGACTTTGAAGGGAAGGAGTGACACGTTTCATACCCGTTGTGACGGGTGACCCCAGTTTAAAAGGCATCACGCTGGTTTCTGCCGGATGTTTCTGGAGCTCAGTTGAGGGAAACCAGTCTGGACAAAAGGAACCAGTGAAGGAACCAGTGTTCTTCGCTGCCAAGCTGGGTGCGTGCCGGGGGGGTGGCAGTGGCCAGCGTACAGATAACACCATTATCTCTTTGTTATCTTACAGAAAACAAATGCAGATGTAAATATGCCCCCTGTGCTTGCAGTTTGGTTATTAAACATCCGGATTCCTGCCTGGCAGTTCAGGAAAGATTAGTCGGGAAAGAATGTGAGACTCATAATCATTTATGTGTAATATAATCTAATGTCTTAATCAGGAATTATCTAACGATACTGATCTTTCCCGAGGATTGCCCTCGTGTCACGCTTGCAGGGAGATACATTGAACCCAGGCTCAGCCATTTGCACAAATGTAGGAATCTTGACTGCATAATTTCTGGTAGCGGGGGGCTGCATTCACACTCCACCCAGGGTTTGGGGCCAGTGCGTGACTCAGTGGGTTAAAGCCTCTGGGGCAACAATCAGAAGGTCAGTAATGCAAGTCCAGGGTTCAGCAAAGCTGCCACGTCTGCGGGCCCTTGAGCGAGGCCCTTAAGCCCCCAGGTGCCATGTCTGCGGGCCCTTGAGTGAGGCCCTTAAGCCCCCAGGTGCCATGTCTGCGGGCCCTTGAGCGAGGCCCTTAAGCCCCCAGGCTGCCACGTCTGCGGGCCCTTGAGCGAGGCCCTTAAGCCCCCAGGCTGCCGCGTCTGCGGGCCCTTGAGCGAGGCCCTTAAGCCCCCCAGCTCCACGGGCTCTGCTGCAGGTGGCTGCCCTTCCCTGCCAAGCTCGCTCTCACCTACATGTGCGTCTGAGTGTCATGGAGAGCAAGATGGGGTCGGCAAAACTTTTTTTAATAAAGTGTCATAATTATTATGTCAATAATATATCATGTTGCAGAGACAGTATGTATTTTTATTCCCAGAATTCCATTGTCTATGAAAACATTGGTCTTAAAACAATCTTAGGCTGCAAAGGAAGAATAATCCTCAAATCGAAAGGTTTTACATGGTAATCAGGCTTTCCTTGTGTGTGTGTGTGTGTTGAGGGGATCTCTATAGCATAATAAGGTGAAATTCCTTTCCTTTCTTTTAAATTTGTCTGGCATGCGATATGCAAACCATGCCTGGTTGTCAGGACAGTGTCCTGGGGTGAGGAGGATGGGGTGGGACTGATAGAGCGAGGTCCGGAAGCTTACCCCCCCCAGTGGGCACTAGTGGAAGTCAGCAGCAAGGCCGCCCACGGTGAGTGCAATGGTCCTACAGATCTGGCAAAGACAGAAACCCAAATATTATGCTGCCGGCCCTGTCGCTGCTTTTCCCCACATACACATTGTACCTTAATATAAAAACTGAAAATACAAGACAATACAGGGAAGTAAATGCAACCTACCGTGGTAGAGCAGGTCAGTGCACATCTAGCAGGAAATCGGTTACGGCTGATTTATAGCCTGGCCGTGCGCAAGTTGCTGCACATGGATCTGATCATTCAGCCTTTCTTTCTCTTCCAACCGCTGTAACACCTTTCGCCACACATCCGATGGTAGGTAGATCGGCATTTACGAGACCCGGGATCTATAGGCCTTTGAGTCCCGAGATCATGTACGCAAATGCTCAAATACTATCATAGTGTGTGGAAGACAGAGGCAGATTCAAATAGTCAGATAAACCCAATTGAACTCTGAGGCTGCACTATCTGACTTACTCCCTAAAGTGATTCTTTTTGAAGCACATTAAGCAGTAAATGCAAGGGATGGGAATTTAACTGTGAAGCAGGTTTGTTTTCATCCCTCTCCCCAAAAGCGCGAGGAAGCCTTTGCAATTCCAACCCTGAAGTCTTATGCTCATTGAGTCCAACACTCACACCCACGTGATTAGAGGCTTCAAATTTTGTTTCAGGAGATGCCAGGCTTACGCCGCCCAATTGACATCGTCTGCTTCAACCTTTACAATAACATTTTATGTAACGATTTATAAGCTGCTAATTTATCATTCCGGGCCAGCAGAATTAAACCGTTCGCTTTGTCTCAGCCTCTGGAAACTAGAGTGTAAAAGCAATTGTTCTTGTGTAGATCTAGCTGGCCTGACTTTGTGCTGTGACTAATTGAAGTGCAGAGATGTGTGTGGAACGGAGAGGAATCGCCATGACAACAGGTAAGCTGGGAAAGAGGTGATGTGAGCATTGCAGACCGCCAAGGCTGTGTGCTCTTGGGCATTGCAGACCGCCAAGGCTGTGTGCTCTTGGGGGCAGCAGAGTGTCGAATGAGGACGTCTCCTTCCTCCGGGGGTGAGGACAGACTGCTTTATGTAGGTGGCTCATTCGCCAAAAAAAGCTTCACCTCAGAGCGACAGAGAGTCCTCACAGAGACCAGCTAGGAGGCTAATCTATGACCCAACGGACCTGACAGGAAAACACAACTGTTATTCCACTGGTCCTGACTGTTCACACAGCTGTGACCCGAGAACCTGAAGGATTCAGATTATAATAATCGTACTTTATAGGATTATTATCAATATTTTTTACATTCTTATTGTGCCTCAATGTAGAAACCAAAGGCACGAGACAATACAAGGAAATAAACGGATTTCCGTGTCTGCGCAGAGACCGAATATGATACAGAGCAGCTATTTTTGATTTTCTTAAATGGAAACTGGGGACATTTTGACCTTTGTTGACATCCCCATGTGAATAAAAAAACAAGCCTGAGAAACCGTGACTGGGTTCCCTGCAGGTTTCTCCTGTGACTGCGGATTACACTTTTGCAATAGACTTTTGTGCTGTTTTGATTCATGTAGAGATTCTCCACATACTTTCTGTCTGGAAATCTTTAAAGCTTTTTAGTTGCTCCACTGTGGGCTTTGAATCATGGCCCAGTTTCACCAGAGACAGCTGATGTGTATCGTGATGGATTATCTGATCCTCAGGCATCAACCCTTCTGTCCAAAGTCAAAATAAAGCTTCATTCTCTACTTCTACTCATCCACTGCCATGCGTTTCTTGTGGCTTGCTGGACACTTCAGCAGACACCATGAGGCTGGGCCTTCCAGAGTTCCTCAGAGGTTCCTTAGGAAGAAACCCGTCAGAGAGCGCCTGCGGATTCTCCCTTCCTATCGGGGTGTGCATGTGACTGTCTCATTGATAAACAACAATGTTAGCAATGACGGTGGTTTCCACTACTTTATTTTCACGAATTACACAGATTGTTAAACATCGTGAAGAAGCACAGATGGCAGCCTGAGTCATGGTTTTGGTGTTAGCTAATTACCAGAAACAACTACTAAGAAGCAGAGAGAATTGTTTTAGGGGAAAATAAGACAAGCCTACCTAAGAATTTCCTATTTATGCATTACCTCCTAGAAAAGTGTTGGGAAAGGTTTCAAGCCCCATAAGAAGTTCTCTTGCAGTCTCATTACCGTACTATAAACCACTGGAAGCACATACTTCATTCAGGTTGGACATCATATCAGCCATCTAGACATCTGCTCTGTGAGTTAAGCCACAAGAGGAAAACTGAAGACATGCAGTGCCAGTCTGGGTGATATGCTCAGCCGTGGCAAAGTCTGATTTAAGGAACACGTCATCTGGAGCATGTTTGATTTCCACTGCCACAGAGGCAAATGTAATAATATGGCAGTTTTTACTGTCCTTTTGATTAGAATCAAGGCTCATTAAACCAGAGAGAGAGAGAGAATAACAGATTGAAATAAGGTTTTTTTTGTGTGTGTGTGCAGTGTGGTTTTCCCAAGATAGAATGTTGTTTATAAGGGCCACTTGGAATCTGAGGAATGCGCTCTCTGAGTTCTGAGGAAGTGCGTGTTGTTGTGTCCAAAAGGATTTTGGCTTTGGCCCTAGGAGGAGGAGGGGCTCTGGGGAAGGAGCCAGTTAAAGCGTCTGGTTTGACAGCTGCATGGGAGAGCCGTAGGAGGTCATCGGTATGAGAACTTAGGGTGAAGGAGCCGTGTCAGCACCTGGGGACCGTCGTGGACTGTGAGTGGACTGTAGGGTGGGGAACGGAGGGGGGTTACTGGGGTCATTACGGGAAGAGGTAAAAGTGTTATTGCCAGGCTTTAGGGAGAGGAGCCAGTCTGGATCACGCAACCGGGATATTTCTGTAGGGAAGAAGTCAACAAAGCCGGTTAGTATCAGAGTCTCTGGACTTCTGAAGGAGCTGCTGTTTTAATAGGTCACTTGTGTAGGTTTTGGAGTCAACATGCTGTTGGTGTGGGAGCTGAGGGGAAGATCAAAGGGAGTTATTAGTATGAGGAGGGCGCCGCACAACATAGGTTGTGCCCAAATAAGACGAGATTGCTGAGCTCGAGGAGGTTACGCTGCAAGAAAGTGCCAGAGGGGCCCTGTGCTTCTTTAATGTCCTGATGGACGTGGCATTAACATTGGAGAAGACATCCCCAATTAAGCAGACCTCTCCCATATGTCCGTGGACTTAGAATTACATCATTTCATCATGAATAATTCATATGGTCTAATTAACCCCACAAAAACTGCCTTGTGGCTCAATCCCTATTATTGATCCCGAATTCAATGCCGCCATTAGTACCGACCCTGGGGGGATTACATGAATACCTCTGAAGAGACCGAATAAAGAGAATCAGACCCCCCCCCCACCACACAGCAGGCTGCATATGACCCTGTTTACCATGTCAGTGCAGCTGTACAGTCATGAGATGTCAATACATTGGGATCAGATTAGTGTGGCTGTGTAGCACCCAGCTGGGTTGGCTTTCACGGCTCCTAACATTCGTATCTTTGTGGATTTAATTCAACTTAATTATCGGTAAGCAAGCTGGCTAAAATTATTGTATCTTACTCTGCAAATATATGAAGGACTGTATTAAAACTGAATACTGAAGAAATAGAGTAATATTACAAAAGAGTATTAGATTGTGGGTTTTCTACTGTACTGTTATAATCTACGTCCCAATTATTGAAAACCTAATTTGGTAATTTACAATCATTGCAACTTCCTGTTTGAGTGATTAAATCAAGTGTAAATATTTTGCACAACAGTCAAACGGTTGGGATTTCCTGCTCAGGATGATGGCGACAATATAAGAAAGTGGTCAGAGGAGATAATCAATAAGAGATATTTTGGCAGCATTTGCAGTCTCAGCGAAACAGTATTGTATGACTCAACACAATACAGCCAGTCACATGACCCTCCTTCTCAACGTGGCCACACCCCCTCCACTCCTCAACACTTGCTCGGTGCGTTTGGATCAAATTGATCAAAATTTTAAAAAAGGGGGAAAGAAAGAAAAAAAAAAACAACAATTTACTCCAACTTTAATCATGAACTTTAAACACGAATGACCTCTCCTTTTGGCCAACATGGTCCCACGTTAGAAGCTGACATAACGCACAGGGTTCTGTTTTTTGCCTTTAGGTTACGTCTCACGCCAGCAGCCGCACTCGGCAAGGGTGGTGTCAAAATCCCTCAAGGTGCGAGACTTCCACACACAATAGGTGTGGCGTGTGACTGCCCTCCTTTGCAGCATATCAAGCTGGTCTGCGAGCACTGGCTGAAGACACAATGCAGGAATATTACAGCTTCTGTTCAGCCATAAAAATGAAAGCCCAACAGCGATTTACAATCAGCTTATTTAACCGCCGCATTTCAGTCGTGGCATCAAGTGTTCAATTTTCACATGAGATCACATAGCTGGTGTTCAAGCCTCAAAATGAATGACTGCGAGTAAAAAGAATGTAAGTAATCTCACTCAGTCGCTTGTCTCCTAAACTACACACCATGCTTTTGTGTTCTTTAAACACGCTCCACCCCCGAAGAGCTTCTAATTACTCTCCACGTTCAAGTTTTTTGGACTTTCTGCGATCAGCACCTTCAAGTTCCTGGTGGCCGATTCTTCCCCAGACCGCTGTTGTGACCCGGCAGGACACTAGAAGCAAGCAAATACTGCCAGGGAGATGATCGTGCCCTGCACCATGGGTTGGCTTTGATGTTCCACATGCAGTGCCTACACTCAATTTGTCCCCAGGTTAAAAAAAAAAAAAAAAAAGCAACCAATTTCCTGGGATCTGTGATGTTAACCCAAATATCAGGTCTATCAGGTTCTTTCTTTGGAATGGAATATGAGCAAAAGATGATAAACATCAGCATTGAGCTTCCGCCTTTGCAGACAGTATGAGTATTGTCTTGGCGGACATCACTGCGTATGACTTCATCATTCACGCCCATACTGGATGAATATCTTGTCACGGGCCAGCACATGTTGTCTGAGCTGTTAGATAATAGGCTCACATTAGCTCCTAAACAGGATCTCAGTACTGGACCAAAGTCCCATCCTGCCGAGCTTCACGTAGCCTGAACGACCAGGTCAGTCATAAAGCGGCTGCAGGATTAGCGTCAGAACAAAAGAGGAGCACAGCATGTGTGAAACGCCACCAGCCGCGGTCACCTGACTCACCCCCCCCCCCCCCCCATCTCACCATCCATCCAAATCCTGAAGTTCCTGGAAAAACTAACAACTAATAATGATGCTGCCCACACACTTAGAAATTTCCACAACGTTATGAAGATTGTGGGAAAAGTTTCTGCATGATACCTAAATATCCCCCAGTCAGTCGTGTCAGAGTATGACATACAGAGTAATCAGCACTGACAGTTCTGGTGTTTTCCCCGCGGCAGTTACAGTATGGTAATGCACCCACGGTTACGTCCCACAACGCAGAGCATAAAGGAATGTAAGAATATACACAGATCTAGAGAGCGAGCAGGTCCTGTGTTCAGCCAATCCAGTCCGCATTTTTCGTTCTATTCCATACAACTGATTTTACTTTTCAGCTAATTATAAAGCTCTTGATTACATGGCTCATGCCAACAATGTGGACAGGTGAACCACACCTTTAGAATATTCCCATATCTTCTGAAAAGGACCACATTGCAGACTCTGCTTTCACCCTGTATGATTCACACCTGTCCCTTCATTGAGTGCCAGAAAGGTGTGTATATATATATATACGGCCCGCCCAGACTTGCAGGAATGCAAACCTGTCGCTCTTTAGAGCTTTTGGGCTCAGCAAGGTTTGCTGCATAGATACAGATCCTCATACTCAAACTGTGCCCATAGAGACGCACTGTAATTACACGTTATATAACGCGAGCCATTGTATCCGCAGGGATTAGCAGGCGCCCTGACAACACATCTGACGCGTTTAAAGAATGACCTTGAGAGCGGTCATCTTTCTAAGGAGACTGCTCTTCCAGATCCATCCATTTTCTGCATCCGCTTGTCCTATTCAGGGTTGCAGGGGTCTGGGGCCTGTCCCAGAAGATATAGGCACAAGGCAGGGAACAGTGAAGGATGGGGGCACCAACCCAACGCAGGGCACACACACTTACAGACAATTTGGCAACTCCAAATTCATCTTAGAATGCTTTTGGACTGTAAAGGAAATTGATGAACTTGGAGGAAACATCACATTGACACAGGAAGAAAAGGCAAACTCCACACGGACGGAATCTTGGAGAAGACTCGAACCCTGGTCCCAGAGGGCAAAGCAATACAACCCCACGGTATTTTCAGATTATTACAGAATAGCCTCTTGGTCTCCAGCAGGTATCTTCTTATGATTCTAAAGACATTTATTAACCAAAAATATGGGAACACAAGTCATGCTTTAAACAGTTATCAACTACGTAAATGAGGAACAATGCCTGAACCGCTCTTACGTCAAACCTACTAAGAGCCTGGAGTTGCTGAGTCATTCTTTGCAAGCTTAGAGAGCACCTGTATGGAGCAGGTATGGGGTGTGTACATGGGCGTGTCGGCTACTGTATAACTCATGGGTGTCCACCGCTAGGAAAGAAATCACCATTATCTATTTCATTATTTTAATTTGATATACATGTACACTACTTTCAACATATTTTTATTTCACTATTGATTAATTGCTCTATGAACTATAAAATCTATAAACTGGAATTTTTGAAATAGCTGCGTATTTTATCACTTTCGAATGAAGCATGTTGAATGACTCGTCTTGTAAAAAAACATCCCGATACTGAAAATCACAGGCCCTTTCCTTTGCCACGCTTCCCAAGTCCCTTAGCTTTCCTTCATGGCATCAATAAGATCATCCTTCAGATACTGATATTCTTCATAATTAGCCTGATTGGCTAATCTATTTTTCCTTTAGTTTGTAATCGGTGGCCTCAGGACAATTACTTTACCACAAAGAAAAGTTTTTCACAAGTATGAACAGAGGACAGCGTGCGTCACAAGCTTAAGCTTAATTTGAGGCGGCCGAGCCCTGATACGGTGAAGTCAACTTCCTTTGCCATCATTTCCGATACCGAATTCTAAGCACGCATGTTTATAACTGGGTTTATACAAACCACATCCATTATGGAAAAGTGAGACGTAAACAAGAAACTTTAATACACAAACATAGCGCAGCATCCAAAAGGGCAATCAGAGTCTCGGATAAGATGGCAGCGCCGAGGAGAGCGGAGAATGAGATGGTCGTGTTTTCTGTCTGGCGACCCTCATAAACACAGAGCCATCAGCACGACTTTCCATCCTGAGGCTGGGGCCACGTAAGCTAAACCGCTGGAATGTCTCCGTTCAGTTTGAGCAGAATCAGCATATCTACATCCACTCAGTACTGGGGGCACGCATGCGGCGACGCACTGCTTTGAAGACATCCTACTGTCTGGGATACCCCTGGAGTCAGCCTGGCCATCTCTCCGACCCACAAATCATACAACATATCTGTGGTCTACTGCTGTCCCATACCCCTCAAGCGAAGATGTTGATAAACCCTGATGTACACAATAACAAGCCCGGTCACTCCACACTGATGAACCGCTGCAGATTGGCAGCCATTTTTTCCCCCAGTAGGCCAGGAATGAGATACGACAGAACAAGTACGGCATTTAGCTGCTCATCTCTCTCAGTTAAAGTTCCCCATGTTAAAACGGATATTATCCTTCAGGACAAGTTTTATAGCTTCTGCTAAGCTAACTTCATGGTAAAAAAATCCCTAGGATGGTTCTTTTTTCTTCACCTTCTGTGGTGAGGGCCTCGACAGGCAACATGCGACATCATTTTCCGTGAAGCATGTCAAACATCTAGAGGCATGGATGTCAGGAGTAAAGTAAACCCCAAAATCTGTTCCTTCTATGCTATATTAATAGCTGCATCAGTGGGACTCTCCCCCCCCCCCCAACCCAACCACAAGTCTATAAAATTCCCCACAGTTTCAGAGGTCCTTTTTTTTTAAAAAAAAAAAAAAAAAGAGCGCGAGTTCTTTTATGGAAATAAAGTGATCACGCAACTCAGGCCAATCAGAACTGTACAGTTTCCCAGTGCAGAGTAAATCATTTCCGGCTCCAGTATGGTGACATCATACAGAAACTCAGAGCCTGGAATAGCCAGGCTTCAAAGCGTAGGTCTCGCAAACATAGCTGTGTCCCCATCCAGGCTGCCACTGTCAGCCTCAGAAGCACGACTCTGCCTGGGCTGAGAGGGGCAGTAATGAGCTGGACGACTGAACGGAAGGAAGGATGAGAATAGACTGACCACCGAGATGCAGGCAGCAGAGGGGTCTCTACAGGACGGATCTGAAGAAACCATGTGTGAGAGGAAGTGACCATCTGTTCGCCTTTTTGTTTTTTTTTTTTTTTTTAAACATACCCATAATAAGACCTCTCTGTCAAAATGTCACTAGCCTGACAGCTTTCCAAGAACTCAGTGAATGACCTCCCAGCATGCACCTCAGTTTAGACTATAGTAAGCGACATCTCCCCTGTGCAGCCATCCAGACACCCAACCTTAGGGATACTGATTTTAGGGAGGCAGATGAGGGGCATCTGGGAGGGTGGGGCTGTTTGCCAAGGCTGCTACTATGGTTTTATATATATATATATATATATTACTGACTAGGTGGGAGGGGCAAAATTCGCTGACTACATAGTGGCGATAAAATTTGGGCCGAAACTGCAACTCTAAAACTTCTTGTCGGCTAACTTTACCACCACTGAATTGCGGAACAACAGACTTCCAGAACATTTGCAGGGGTCAGGAAGCTGCTGTCGATCCTGGAACGCGAAAGAGAGGTGGAATATCTGGCCAGTCACGGCTACAATGACACAAAATTGACTTGAACATTCACGTTCAGCACAGATGAATGTCATATTAGTAGAATTACAGTATTCATGGAGAGAAATCCTGTACAGGGCTGTTCTGTGCATATGTTCCTGTTAGGCCTATGAATTTTTGTGTGCAGGAGAAACATCATCTTTAATGAAGCACGGCCCAATCCTGGTTATCAACAACCAAAACTGAGCGAGTTTTATGGAATACATTTTAAAGACTACTGCATCAACACGTGTAAGATCACATGCCCTTCAGTTAACAAGTTGTTTAAAGGCAGTGAAAAGGCCTTTTAAAACCCAAGGTTAAACAAAAACAAGCACAGCATTTGCGGACCAAGATTTGGTTACCCTGATGTGGTTGCTATTTGGAATAGCCAATTACTCAACCAATAAAACCACAGAGTCAAGTGCTAATGAAGCATGGATGGTTCTCATTTGTCAAAGTACAAGATATAACCAGCAGGGATGAAGAAGAGAGACAGTTTATGGGAGTTTCTCTTAGACAAAAATGTTCTGAGGGCAGAAGAAAAAAAACGATTGGTTCAGAGAGATTACCAATCGGATTACAGAGGATGTCTTGGTCTTCCCTCCTCTAGTTGCTTGGACCCACCTCCTCTAGAATCTGATTGGTTATCTCACTGAACGAAACATTTTTCATTCTGCCCTCAGAATAATTTTGTGTAACACTCCCACAAGCAAAGAGATGAACACGGAAAGGCCTGGAAGGATTCAGATTAGAGTGAGGAATAAATTAGGCCCCGGAACTGCAGTGAAAATAATAGAATTGTGGTTTAGAAATACAAGAGGATCATAACCTTGAGGTTAAAGGTCTTGTAACACTGCAACCCCATCAGCATCTAACAAACAAATAAACCGGAATACCAGAATGACACTCCAAATACCTCTGTACATTCTGTACATCCCACAATGTGTCAACCGCAGTAAAGCCTATCAGTCTTCTGAATTATTCTGTCACTTTAATTTCATTCCACAGCATCAAAGCTCCTTCTGTCACAAATGCATTCAATAAAAAATAAAAAGAAAAAATTCTTTGATAGATTTATTTTTTCCCATTTTTATTTCTTTCTGAGGAATGTAAAACTTTCTTATTTACAGTAGAAGGCCAAAAGACATTTTTCAATCCCTGGGAATAAACACAAACCTCGATAAATGGTTTGACACTTTGGTCTGGAAGGGCCACACCACTGTAGCGTGCAACAGCTGCGATGTAGCCAGAAAGAATGACATCGATGTCACAGCTGTTTACACGTGACCATTTGTCAGACCTGTGACATTAAACAAGGAGGGTCCGGAGACTACAAGTCACGTGACCGAAGAGACGTCAAGTTCACACCTGCAACTTCCTCTGTTAAAGGATAAACTGTGCTCCGTAAAACTGGGTCCAGAATTCCTGGTCACAGGCTTAATTCGACATGTGACCTACTTTTTTTTTCCAGAATCCCAAGGCATTCAGTTGTCCTTAAAAAGCCTTGCAATGTCTTTTTTCAATGACCATGCAGTTCAGATGATTCTGAATAGCACAAATGATTCCAAAATTCTCCGTGGTTCTGCGGTTACCAGAGTTTATGGTAAAAACATTTAAGAAACCTTTGCCCAAGAACTGATTCATACAGAAAAAAAAGTTTTTTTGCTTTTTAAGATGAATTATTTCAAAATTTATAACAGCTAATTCAAAGTATAAAGCAACTAATAGATAACGCTTATTTTCCATTTGCTTAGAGTTTAGATGGTGTTAACTTTTCATAAGGCCCATTTTTAATTAATCATGTACAAAAAGCTGAGAAATGAACCCAAAAGCTTTCCTGTGAAAAGATCTTGTAAAACCAGGACACCAAACTAATTTGCAGGTTAGCATGGAATTAGACTTGGGTACATCGACTTTGGTGATAGAAATTATGTATCACAGAGCATTTCCTGTTCAAAGAACAAAAATAATGTGCTACAGGGTATCCCTTCAAAAAAAAAAAAAATACACTGAATATTAAAGCAAAAAAGAATACCATCAAGTAATGTTAAGACCAATGCAACATTTCAACATAAGGAACTAATGAACAGTACTGCCCGAGCATTTAAATTCAGACATGACATAATCCAGAAGGTCCCGTGATCAGGCTCCTCTGAAACGGGAAAAGAAATAAACCATTAAAAAGTGCCAAGACATGCCTCACCTCCAGCAGACAAGTAACTGCTGCTGAACAAAACCCTACATGTTAATATCAAACATTTTGGTTCCTTCAGGCACTTGCTACAAATAGTATTTTTTTGTTTTTTAACTTCCCTCTGTAACACATATGTGCCTTGTTCCTAAAGGGATGTGATTTAGGACCCTGAAACCGCCTAAGCAGACCGGCTGGGCGGGCATAAAATAAATGTGATAGGCCCAGGAGTGTCACATGCTCCCCCCCCCCAGGAGTAGCAAGCTGGGGCTGCGTTAAACCCCTCCCCCTTTCACCCACTCTCTCTCACACACACACACACACACACACACACACACAGGCCTCTTCCCCATGGATAAATGGAGAGGCATCAAACTTTGTTAGGTCACTTGGCCATTCTGAGGTGTTTAGTGCTAACTGATGCGTTGAGGCCTACAGAGATTACAGGGAAAGTAGATTCCACTCATCCCAACATAACCTCAACCTTTAATACATTACACAAAGCAACAGATTTAAATAAACTGCGTGGATGTGTGTGCAAATTGTGTTTGGTCAGGTCATATAAATTTCACAAATGAAAATAAACATGTATCCATGTCGTGGGTTTTCCCAGGTAACCAAACGTTAAGGCCTTGCATCCAGCCATGACAGTGACAACGACATGGCAAGCCGATGCTGTTACGTCCTCGTCTTCCTCCATGGACACACTCAGATGCCACCCCGCTGGAATAAAATTTCTCCTTCTGTGGAGCAAGTTGGGGCACCTGGTCTGAGACACCCTTGTCTGCCCGCCGGCAGGTGGTGCCCCTTCTGCCCCCAGAGGAGAAATGGAAGGTTGCGTGGATCTTCTCTTGGGTCACGGAGAAAATACATGAGGAAGATTGAGAGTGGAGTGAAGGGTGAAGACCGTCGGAGAAGATAAGAACATGAGATGTGGAGAGGAAAGAGGGTTAGGAAGGAGAGCGGCTGCCTAGTGCAAAAAAGCAGGAGGGACGAGGGATGAGTCTCGGGGCATCGCGAGAAGGAGACACTGGTGAGAAGTCCAAGTCGGGGGCAGAATAGACCCGGGGTGGAAGAGCGCCTCCCCAGTGGCCAGTCTAAAGATTGTCATACATGCGCAGGGTGCGTTCCAGCTGCTGACCCACCCGCTGGTAGAAAGCTATCTGTTGCCTGAGGTAGGCCTGCATCATCTCCTTGAAGTCCACCTCACGCCGCCGGTGGAAGTGGTTCATCTCCGCCTGCAAGGCAAAGCCCACCGTCCGGCAGCGCTTGCGGATGCCGTCAGCCTCATCCTGGTCCATCTTCCCCTCGTCGCTCATCCGCTGGCTCTCCTTGACCTTGGCGAAGGCACCTGGTAAGAGCACAGGCGAACCAGGTCAGTCACCGCATGTGGATGGAAACTAACAGGGTCTGCCTGGCGACCAGACGGTCATTTTCGACACCACTTTGAGAACATCAAAGGCTATATGACCAAAATATATCACGATATTTTTTCAGGCAGGATCGCAGTCCACAATATTTTCTTTCATGTTCATTTTCAGGAGCCACAGAACTGCGCGATGCGAACGATCTCTTCGTAAAAGGCAGACTGTGGGCACATTTAATCACTCATGACCTAATATCATCAATTCGCCCACCCCCCAGTGTGTATGTTGGTAAACCGTGGCCATGCCACGTTGCCCTCAGAAGGGCAGCTTCCCATCTTTAGCTGGGACTTGGGCGTTACATCCCCACGCTGCATGCACACAGGTGCGGCTTTCCGATGACCAACTGGGTGGGGCAGCATTCATCTCCAGGTATGCACACAGGAGAGGCAGACATGTGCAAACGGAGATTGCAGCTCGAGCCTGGAGTCCCAGAGAACACATCAGTCACCTCCCCATACACAAACAAAATGCCTCAGAGCTGGACATTGTGACGCCACTGGTATTGTTCAGTTTACGTCATACAAGGAGGAGGTAAACCCACCAGTCCTTCTGTTCAATTTAAAGTATGACACAGAGCAACAAACTTACATGATTGGCATTCATGCGTTCCAGCCTAAATTCATGAATAAAAATACCTGACAGATATCTGTTGTGGGTCTCCCTGGTAACTAACAATCAATTCCTGAAATCTCGCCAAAGCAGCTGACAGCACATGGCTCCGCAAGGCTAATCAGCATCGCAATTTCCCACTCTGCCTGCCCTGGAAAGACAGACACACCCCTAAGAATCCGAAGCACCAATAATTCTTGAAGAATTGCTTCACTTGCTGTCGTTGATGTATTTACCCATGACGGGAATGATGGGTAGATGCTAGATGGCTGCTTGCCCTATTTCAGCCATCGGCAAAAAAGACCGATTCGGTTAAAGCAGCCCGGTCTGCAACATTCCTGTTTGACAGTCTCTGCTTTCATTTACCACTAATTGACGAAGCAGGACCTGGTATCGTGCTGGTTGAGACTTGAGTCACAGTGAGAAACGGAATCAGCCACAGCACTCAGTGCTGGGCCAGAAGGCATTACAGGAAGCCTGCTGAGGGGAGTACCAACAGAACCAGAACCGGGTCAGAGCAGAGGCGGCTGGGTAAAAACACACACACACACACACACACACACACACACAAACACACACAGACAGACTCATAGACACACGTAGACGCAGACAGTCACACACACACACGTAGACGCAGACAGTCAGACACACACACACACACTCATGCAGTTCCACACAGACTTATAGACACACACACACAAATATACAGACACACACACACATAGACACACTCAGACGCCCACAGCAGTGCTGAAGGGGTCAGATTCCTTAATGCCAGTGTAATCCATGCTGAGGAGAGCTGTTACTGTAATCATATTCATATGTGCCGACGCCCAGAGTTTAGCACGTAATAAATGTGTTTGTGGAGACCTAAGACTTGGGTTGACCTTAAATCTGCTAATAAGAAAAATCTTCTTTAACGTATAGCAAAAGATGGTTCTTTAAACATGCCTACAATTAAGATGACGAAAAAATCTAATTTAAGATTTTAAAGGCTTATTGGTTTGGCCCCCCCTGCCACCCCAGCCCTGTGGTCGTGGTGGGTACTGAGGCCTCACGGAACCACAGTGAGAAGCAGCCCCTGCTTCTGACCCACTTTAATGCTTTTTCCACATGAACAGACAAGGTAGCAGCAGACACTACAAACAGGGGAGCGAGGGAGAGGAGGGA
>JAODKE010000020.1:17030969-17043804 GCA_026779605.1 Mormyrus hasselquistii | reverse complement strand
ACATGCTAACTCCACACAGACACTGCCTCCGGCTAATTCAGAGGAGCACATGGAGGAAACCTTCACAAACACGGGCAGAACATGCTAACTCCACACAGACACTGCCTCCGGCTAATTCAGAGGAGCACATGGAGGAAACCTTCACAAACACGGGCAAAACATGCTAATTCCAAACAGACACTGCTCCCAACTAATTCTGTATTACATCAATACATTTTACTTTTATGTCACTCACTGAAATGGCCCCCATCCCAACATTTAAAGGGACCGGGCCGAGATACTGACCTTCCGGTCAGTGGTGATCCATCTGCTGTCACACAATGAGAGAGATGACCCGGCGGGATAGAATGCCATTCTTGAATGGCAAACAAATACGGATTGAGAGGGACACAAAGCACAGATGGGGGGGGGGGGGGGCGGGGGTTTTTGTGCCAAGCGCTGCAAATAGTGATGAACTCTCCTAGGCCAAGTCCCCCCCTCAGAGCTGTGGCAAAACTCACACAGAGACTCTCTCTCACGCCATAAAACCATGAAGAACGCAGACAGCCGTCGAAGGGCTTTAACAGCGCATGTGCCACCCCTCTCACAGGAAAAGGGCAGAGAGATGAGATCACAGTTGATGAGATGTTTGTTATTCTGAAGTACCTTTCATTTCAGACTATTTACCAAATCCAAGTTTCAACTGAGGAGGAAAGGCAGCAAGATTAACCATCAGTGGAGTGATTAATGCTCCCCATGGCCTGCTGGCTTTCCTGTTACGCCTCTTTGAGGGATACGGCCCTATAGCCTGCCGGCGCCCCCCAGATCGAGAAAGGAGGAGGCCTCATTCCAGCCATGCCACACTTACGAGCTCCGCGTGTCTCTGCAGCACTGGGAAATCAGTCTGACCCCATTTTTGCAAGAACAGATCCGGGACCCTCACGCCAGGGAACCCACCTCGAATAATCGACACCACATAAAAACTTTAAAAGCTTTAACCAAACACACCCAACCAGCGGAGCAACAGCAGAAGCTAGGGTTTGAGTTTCACGGGGGTGATTCAAAAATCTGACGTAACAGAAACATCCTCGAGAAAGAGAAAGGGCTCTGGCTTCAGAGTTCTGCAAAATCACCAAGGTCACGCAGAGAGCCACAACCAAAAGCAGATCTCCACAGAACATGGCAAAGCCCCGGGGAAGAAGGCCCAAAGAGAGTCGTCTATCCACGTGCCTGATGTTACCACCACAGACCGATGACCTCGGCCGTTAAAGCAACCTGGATGCCTCCTTGGCAAATCTCACCTAACGTGCACTTCTTTGAAATTGGGGGTCAGAAAGGCGCTGAGGTGTCCTCCACAGCTCTGGGTAACGATAGGGGGCGTCATCTGGGGACACGGCCGAGGTACGCAAACACAGCTTCCCTCCCGATGCGCCGCTGGCCCGAGCCCGGCCCGGGGAGGGGTGCTGTAGCTTTTGTAACGCGGCCCGAATCTCTATTATGACAACTTGCACAATAGCCCCAGAGTTCAAGGCTGTGAGAGTTCATGGCCTCCCGCGCATTTCCAGTCCTGCGCCATCCTTTATTGCTCCGCTTCTCTCCGATAAAACAAACAGCTGAAGCTTATGACAGATAAAAGGGGATGTAAGTTATTCAGTGGAGATGAATACAGCATTGATGATCATATGACCAGAAGCAGGCAGCGCACAGCAGATAACAGGTGGATACCAGCATGAGGGTGGCGGGAGGATGGAGGGCAGATGGAGGAGGTCGCCTTTTCTGGGCCGTAAATGGGCTTCTTTCATTCACACAAACACCAACCCCTGTTCTAGAAGGTGGTCTGCCTGCAGGAAGGTGGGTGCTGGGGGATAAATAACAGAACTCATACCCAGTATCCAGTAAGCAGCAGCTTAGCTACACTGCCTGTTAAAATCCTCGCCGTACAGCCCAGTTTCGGACTAAAGCAGCCAATCTTTGAGGATTATCTTCTACTCGTGGTATTTAAGAGCCCATTAGCGTTTCTCCCAGCCGTTTCTGAACAGCACCACAGTAATGGAAAGTCTGCAGCAGAACTAAGGGAAGCTAAGCTAACATAAGGCTCACCTCTTCCGAGTCCGCATACCGTTCCCCAGCGACAGTCTGGGCTGTTTCGGTCCGTCGGTATCGGTGCTCCGTCCGCTCCAGGGTCCCCTCAGGCTACATGGCACCGTTTTATACTTTCCTCGCGTCACCCATCTAAACCCCGGACTCCGGGGCGTACGGCGAAAGAGCCCCGATCGCTTCAGGGCGCGGAGGATGAGCGCAGCATCAGCCCGGCCGCTGGTTTCTTTCCGTGGGCCATTTTTTTTTTTGTCGCATGTAAGAAATGAGGGAAGTGGCTCTATTTTAATTTGACGAACAACAACAGTTAGTATGCAGCGCTCATACCAGCTGCCACCACTTTTCTGTGAAAAGCAAATCTGATGCACATCTTAGCATTTAATAAAATAAAGGGAACACTTGTGGGTTATGAGCAAATTTGGACCTTCCTATAACACCTAGTTCAGGTACACATAAGGAAAGAAAAGCCAGAGACATTTCACCTATATAAAGCAGTCACATTTCCTCTCAACCCAGGAATGTCTTCTCAGAAAACCAATCAGGTAAATGAAAAATATATACAATAAATAAAGAAGGAACAGAACATGGTAATATCCATAGTGAAATAAGTGATAAACAACAAAATCACAATAATAATAATAATAATAATAGGATAAATTATTAGATAATTATTTTTGTTATTATTGCTGTCATTATTGTTATTCTGCCTGTTATTGTTTACAACAACAAGAACAACATTTAATATCACTTCATCCTTAAGTCCCTTGTTTTTCATTCAAGCCAGATGGAGTTCATGGCAGGACACCAGGGGGTGTCTTACATAGTTACACATTCATTCTTGTGTGAGGTTAGGCATGAGTGCAAAAACCGCTGTGCAAAAACCCGATTTGGAGAAAAAGCGGCGGCGCGTTCCCTTACAGAAGAACAAACTCGCAAATTTGAGTTAACATCTAAACAGAAGTTACTGCAGCACGTCGCACCGCCGTCATACCCCTTCAGAGACACCGATCTGACAGGTTTTGACATGTGATGCTCAGCAACATGGTACGTGAATTCCAAGCTGTGACAGCACACGGATTTCCAGGGACGCTGAGGCATGACCGCCGCTCGACTGAGTCTTCAGCCCGAAGCTCCTCCCACCGTCGGGAACGAGTCATTCACCGCACCGCCGTCCAATGAGCCAGAAGCGGCTCATTCGCGGCTTTGAGCCTTTGTGCGGGATCTCAGCTGCTGCGGCCAGTGAAGTCTTAAAATGAGGGCCATGGGATTTATGAATGATCTCTGCATTCAGCACAAAGTCATGGCCTGGATGGTCAGGGCCAAAGGCTAAGGAATTATTTGAAGGAGTCAAGGTCATCTGGCTGATGTCTCAGGATGTTTAAACTACCCCCCCTTCCCGATTTCCGGCGTTAATGCACAGACAACACCAGCATATCCTCTATAAACCAAAAACCTCTGATCACTGTTAAAATTCTCTCATCTTCCTGCCTTTCCTGTCATCTGCATTACAGACAATTAAGGGGACATGTGACGCAATATAATTAGCTAAAACAAATGCAGGCTGCACCAAAGATCTGGCACAACTGTAGCACCCCCCACTACATTTGAAGTGTCTTATTTACGTGCCTCTGTGGCAAAAAATTTGATTTGAAATGGAGTTATGGGTCTGGTCATGTGACCCAGCAGAACACCTGGTACCCATCTTTACAGATGCAGGCTGCCCACGAACGGGAAGTAGAAATCTGACGAAAACCCCCATAGAGGAGGGAACATCTGGCAGCGTTGCACATCTGTTTCACGTAGCGGCGATGCCACAGCGGCTCTTTGCTCAGTCCTGGTCCGTTTCACATTCCTTCTGGAAATGCACCCATCTCATTGATTTCGCACCCCCAACATGGCTTTTGAAGTGCTACTTACATTGTCACTGCATGTCAACACACATCTCCACGGTGACAGGTTGCCATAGTCACTCGGGGCTCCGCACGGAGGGAGCAGAGTGACCAGGACTCGGGGGACAACTGAGGCATTGTCCTCCACCTTTCAGTACGGGCATCATTTTACCACTTTTCTTTCATCATGAATATTCATTAGGGCAAGCCTGACATTCGATACAGCCCGCTGACTCAACCCAAAGCTTCAGGATGGGTAGGGATTGGCCCAACAAACTGACGAACTCTCTGAGAGATACTGCAGTCATGCAGCCATGCTAATGTTCAGCTGCTACGACTCATGCGATTGCTTCACATTTCATTGTGCTTGTTTGTTTGTTCGTCTTTACAGTTGAGGGCAGATGACGCGTCCTAAGCTAAGGAGAGAAGAGACAAAGAGGATCCACACGATCAGCCCGAGCACAATGAGTGAAGTCAAGCTCCTCGTGCATTTGCAGTGCGCTGGCAGTGAGGCCTTGAACAGGTCTTACTAAGCCTTTCAAAGAAATCTGATGACATTAAAAGCCTATAAATGAGCACCCCCCCCACACACACACACACACACACACACACACACACACACACAAGCTTATCAAGTACAAAAAAAGATATTTAAGGCTAACTTCTCGTTTTCTTTTCATTGTAAGGTCATCATCATTGAGAAGTCTCTTAGCTCCAATCATCTGGAGACAAAAATCTGTCATTTTCAGCCCATGTTAATGTACGCCGGAGATGACTGGATAGAGAACACGGTTCCCGACACCACAGTGAGCCAGGAAATTCATGCCAAATGTTAATGCCATGTTTACTTCTGACTTCTAGACAAAAGAAATCTCTCCATATCCACTAGATTCATTGACCTTTAACCTTTAGTCTTAAAATGATCCTTGGAAATAATCTGCGTTGAATAATCTCAAAGGGACATCAGACTAAAAAGGATGACAGCTGACTTAAATCCATATATAAAACAACAAATATAAACGAACGTGTTTCTTTTAAATTTACAACATTCTTGTATGCCTCCATTTAAGTTTTCAAAGAAGATAAAAGTTAAACAGGAGGCTTTACCTTTTTGTAGGTGAATGATGTCTGGAAAGTTGGCCAACAGGCCCTGGTAGAGAGAGAGTTTGTCCAGCATATGGAAAAGATCATATTTTGGCTGCTCAGCAAACATCTCCCCGATGTTCTCGTAGGTGCGGCCAGTGTGGGAGATGGCGTTGTTTAGGGCGTCCGAGCTGTACGGCGGGTCCAGGGTGAAGGCCTGGCTGATGGACTGGAAGGCGTTCCCCAGCCTCTGGAACTCCTTACGGAAGCCCCCCAGGTGCTTGCGCACCAGCTCAGAGGTCACGTGAGTGAGCTGCATCACGCTGTCGTCCATCTTTTTAGCAAAGGCCTTGAAGGTGTCCACCCGCTCCTCCACATCCTGCAGGTCCTGGTGCTCGTTTGGAATTTGGAAGGTGAGCATGAAGTGGGCGCCCACCATCTCATCCTTCTCTGCGCGCCGCTTGCCCAGCTTCCACTGCTTGTCGTCGGCGCACATGAGGAAGTGCTCGAAGCCCTCGTACTGCGACAGCACGGGGTGGCTCGTCATGTGATTCATCCAGAGGGTCAGCCTCCTCTGGCGCTTCTCGATGAAGTCCTCCTCAAAGCGCCCCGTGGCCTGCTTCTCTGGCAGGTGCGGCACGGAGATGACGGTGAACTTGTGCAGCAGTCTGTTGTAGAGCCAGTCAAAGTGCTTATAGCGGCGGTACACCGGGCGTCCCGTGTGACTTGGTGTCACCCTGTAGGAGATGTAAGTCTTTATGCCCTTGAACTTCGTCTGCTTGGTGGGGTCCTCGATGGAGCATGTGAAAGGCTGAGGGTTCTCCTTCCACTGGGGGCCCCTTGGGCCCATCTCGATGGTGTACGACTCTGCAATCTTGGCCATCATGGGCACGTCACCCAGTACGAAGGCCTCCACGCCCGACCGGACGAAGCTGGAGAAGCGGTTGAGGTTGCGGCCCACCATGCTGCCCTTTCGGGAGCTGGAGATGCTGTCCTGCCGCTCCATGTGGGGCTTGGGCCGGTAGTGGACGTTGGGGTTGGTGTAGGAGCTCTGGTGTGCATGGCCGTTGGCCCCAACACCTTGCCGAGGATCCCCGTCCTCCACCACTGTTGAGCTGTCGTCCCAGTCATCCCAGTCATCCCAATCATCATCTTCATAGCTTTGCAGGTGTAAAGATGTGTTTGGGGTAGAGGGTAAATAGGAGGAGTCATTGCCTGGAGACCCTGCAGGGCTCAGTGAGTTGTCCGTTATGTTCGAGTTGGAGCGGGGGCGGATTATCTCCACGTAGGAGGCTGGGAAGATGCCCCTCTCCCCTCGACTGTTCTCACCCTGTAACCAGCCATCTACAGGCTTCTCGTCAAAAATAACCAGCTCCTCATTCTCCTGGATATTGATCTCGTCCTTGTTCTCACTTTGAAAGGTGTACAGTGCTTTGGCCCGTAGTGACATTTTGAAGGAAAACTTGCTTTGTCTGTGATCTCAGAAAACCAAAACAGTTTAGACTGAAACCCTTTCCTCCCTAAAGCAGCAGATCATTGCACTGTTCCCTGGACAGAGTTAGTCTACTAACATATATAAAACCAAAAGCCTCACATTCAGCTGCTGTAAATTCTAGACAGCACTTGGCTCTACACCTGTTCGAACCGCCAAGACTTAAGGTGCAACAAACTCCATGTATTTTTAATTATGGCGGCTCAAGCTAACCAGATAAAATCTAGCTTTAGGCTTCAATCGGCTATACAGGTTTGTTTCTCAAAGATAACCTAATCGGTGATCATTCATCTTAGTTCGCTGAAGACTAAACATTAGCGCAAAGCACTCCCCAGATGTGTGCCGTTACTAAATATAATTAACACTCTCGACTAGGAATTTAACCGGACCAGATCGCTTATAATGTAGTTTTTCTTATTGCAAGTCAGAAACTCTCGAAATACATTATCCAGTAGTGCTTATTTTACACACTGGTATAAAAATGGACTGACCTCATAAGCATGGAATTAAAGCGCAGCCCTGAATTCTCGGTTTATTTTTAATGGGTTGCTCTTCAGCCTCATTTCATCAGACTATTCCTTCAAATAGGTCAGACTTTAATATGGTCGCTATATTTCACAAAAGTAGCTGTAAACACCACTAACTGGGGTTAAATGTCCGCGCTGGACGGATCAGAGCTCAGATCGATGGCCCGTTAATACCGTAAACATCACAAACAGGAAGCCCAGACACTTTCATAATGTCCCAACTATATCTCTGCGATTGTACTATATGTGCGTTTCTCGGATAGTAAACCTTACCTCTACAGATATCTGTTCAAATATTTCCTGCATTACATCTCGTCTGAAGCAATCTTAACTTCATTTATTGTGTTTGGATTCTTAAGACAGAAAAAAACATGCATCTATAATCCCCAAAAATGTAGATTAAGAACCGATGCGGCGCCGCGGTAAATCCAAAAGTTAATCCCACCAAGTAAAGAGTAAATCGCTTCTTCTTATCCCAGCGCTGCCTGTTAAACTGGCGATCTGATGGCTAATCCAGAAAACCGAACAGGGTTTTCGGGAAAACAGGGAGACGGCGTGTTGTACATCCCAAATGCGCAGAAAGAAGACACGGCACCAAAACGCTGCAATCTTTCCTTCCAATCTAAAGCACAAGTGCTCAGAAAAAAAAGAGAGATGTGATAATATCCTAGTGCATTGTGGGCTCAATCCACGTCCTTTTGAAAACTTGCTCCATTTTAAGGACACCTATGCATTCAGATGCTGCTGTTTATTCCTTGCACTATCAGAATAAAACAGACTTTTTCGTGTTATGCCGGGACCGTATCTCTCAATATCCTATATCTCCACCAAGTAACAATGTAACTCTTTCCGTGACGTGAGGGTAGAGACAATCGAGGAAAGTTTTATTAAAGGATTTTCCCCCTTTCTGTGCAAGAAGAACAACAACTACACTGCCGCTTACAGGCGGAAAGGAATATGCTTTGACACGTACATCGGCTACGTTGATAATATAATACTTTTCTTTAAATTGAAATTCAAAAAATAGATTTGAAATGTTTGGAGTCACCCATAAATCACGTTTTTAATGGAAATGGAAATTAATATTTTTTATTCACCTAGGTAGCATTAAGATGTATCAGAAATTGTAGGCAATACATTGACAAAGTCAAAATATTCTTTTTATTCCACATAAACTATCTTATTTATAAAGTTTAACTTTTTAAAACTCTTCCAATTCAGCAATTACAGCTCTCCGGGCCTCTCATTGTATTCTACATTTCCTGTTTCTTCAGCAAATCGGTTTTGCATGAATATTTCAAATCAGATTAAAAATGAATAAGGATTAAAATCGAACTATTTATTTTAACATGTTTTAGCTATAGATTGTGCTATAATTACGCCTTGAACCGCGTGATACCTTTTTAAACTAAACTGAAAAACACTGTCATCGCATACAGCTCAGGTAGAAAAACTCAGGAAATGCTTTTTGTCGTACAGCGGATGGTGTGCTGCTGAAAAACTCCGTGTTGATTTCCTACGGCCTTTCACGCCACCTGGGCCCACGGCTGTTCTTCAGCATAAATTCGTAGAAGGTAAACAGTTCGTTCTGTTTATATAGGATATTAAACGCTGATTACACTTTGCAGCTTGTTGGCGAGACTGGTAGCTTGATGGATGCTTTTTATTTATAATGTTAATACGATCAAAATAAATGGTCGCTCGTTTGCTTAAGTTGCTAGTCAATGCGTTTGCATTTCGGTAACGTTTTATCCCTACACGTGTCTAATAGTAGGTTATGTATTCGTTTGCGCCCGATGCGCGACGTTGATGCTGTTTTCCCATTAGTCGTCGGTGGCGTAGTATAATGTGTAATGCTGGTAATGCCAGCAGATTGGGACTCACCTAACGCACGGTCATCTGCAATAATCTGACAACTGATTAACTTAATTTAACAATCGAACCAGCAGTTTCCCCATCGTCCCATCGGTACGTTGATCGGGATTTCCTAACCGATGCTTATTCGTTCGGCTCAGGTGACCGGTCGGCGATGGATGAGCTCACTCAGTGCATCGGTGCCGGTTTCTCGGTATCCGCGGAGCCCAACAGCACGTCGGCGCCCCATCCGCGTCTCGCGCAGTACAAGAGCCGGTCCAGCGCCCTGGAGCAGGACGAGAGGCGGCGGCGCTTCCTGGATCTGCAGAAAAAGTAGCCGATTTCGGGCTTCTTCGTATCTGTGGACCTCCCGTTACGCCATCATTGCAGTCTTATTTCATCTGCAGCAATGACTGCAGTACTTGCATACAGTGCCATGTAGACACTTTTCAAGGGACAGGTGCTCGGTGGGGTGGGGTGGGGTGGGGGATCACCCTTAACACATTTTAGGCGATCACCCTTAACACATTTTAGGCGATCACCCTTAACACATTTTAGGCGATCACCCTTAACACATTTTAGGCGATCGTTGGTGATCGGTATATTTGGGGACCTTACAATTCCATTTTCATTTCTATTTATAGAGACAGGCCAGACATGCTGTAATTAAATTGGTCAATTGGCAAAAATCCCACTGTCCCAGGCTGCATGTGCATTATGGACAGACAGGATCTCCTTGTCACAGTCTGTCTGGAGCTGTCAGCTCCATCATTAACTGCTATGCTCTCATGAACGTTTTTATAATAACATAAATCCCTACAGGGACTGAATGATTGTAGCACACTTGTCCTAAATACACTGACATCTGTACCAAAGTGATGGTTTGTATGTTAGCGGGCTTGGCTGGGATTGCCTTTGAACTCCAATTCCTCTCACCCTAATCTCTTAACCAAACGTACCTCCTTATAGGAAAAGACTGAACTATGTAAACCATGCTCGCCGCTTGGCGGATGGGGACTGGACAGGGAACGACAGCGATGAGGAGGCGGGAGAGGAGGACGAGGAGGAAGAAGAGATGGAAATAGAGCAGAGGAAGAAGCTACCAAGGCATTACGCCAACCAGGTTAGTAGGCAGATCCTCAGTGTTACATAGCAGAATTTGTGTACTTCTAAGATGCATATCAGTCTTTCTAAATTGAGACATGTTTATCCTCCCAGTCGCTTTTTTTAAATTGCCACATTGTGGATGGATTTGTGGTCATTCTATTATCCTCCCTGACCACAAGAGGGCGCACTGGTAGTGAAACAACGAATATGAATTACGCCCGAACTGCAGTGTACGGTACTCAGAAAGCCTTTATGGTGATGAAATGCACTTAGTACATCAGTACTTGGCAGTATCGGGTTTGATTCATACTGTGGTTTCAGAGTATTTACGCTGTTTTGCCAGTCACATTCTTGCAGTGAAGTTTTCTCTTGGCCTGCATAAACGCTGTTAAAGTTTAATCTCCCTCGTGACCACACTCATTCACAAAGCTCATGCTGTCGGAGTGGCTGGTGGACGTGCCTCCCGAGCTGGACACAGATTGGCTCCTGGTGCTCTGTCCTGTCGGGAAGAGGTCCCTGATCGTCGCTTCCAAGGTGAGCGTCGTCATGTGGCTTTTGCGCCGCTCCCGTCCCCTCAGGGTCGCGGCCCCTTGATCTCACGCGCTTCTCACAGCATCCGCACGTTCCTGGTTTACCTGGAGAAACGAGACTGACCTCGAACTTCATGACGAAGCAGATATAAGTGTGAAGCAACATGATAGCCATCACAACGTTTAACGCTAATAATAACAAATGACAGTGTAACTCCAGTGTACTTAGGCAAAGCAGATTCTGTGTCGTTTCCTCGTATCATGACCGATGGGCGTCCTCTCATTTATATGGAATGCTGCTTAATACGCTGAAGCAAATCCAGTGTGCTTGCCAGTGTGTAATTTCTTCAGACGCGCCGCCTTATCCTGATTTGAGGATGTGATGTACCTTCCGCGAGAAACTCGTGTGGCACTTCCCGCAAAGAGCCTGTTTAGCAGACGACCTCGAAATGTTCTTCGGAATGATGATCGCTTTGTCATCAGGGATCGACGGCGGCCTTCACCAAAAGCGGCTACTGTATCAACCGCTTCCCATCACTGCTGCCCGGCGGCAACAGGCACAATTCCGCCATGGGGAAAGGTATTTCTTCCTCATCCTCTAAGTCAAGGGGTCGTAGGCTGATGTAGAAAGTCTGCGTGTGGAAGGAAAACTCCTGCATGAAACTGAGTCTCTTTGCAAGTTTGTGGTGTCTCTCTTTTTTTTTTTCCTGATGGAAAGTGGTTTTATTTGGCACGCAAAGCGTACAGTAGTTTCACTCTTGCTGCGGTGCCGCTTACACTTGAATCTGGACATTTATCGGAAGCCGCCCTTATTCCTAGTTTGCTGCTTGACCACCTCTGTTTCGTAACGTGCAGTTCGTCTCATTTGTACACTTTCGACACATGCTTCGCAGAGTAAAAGTCAAAAAGTAAAAATGACCTTTTGTCAGCTGCGAAAATGTCATGTTTTTTTTCCAATTCATTTTAAATAATGACCGTGAGTGGAATATCGGCCATGTGGACCTGACCTTCAGTCATGGAGCTGTTCTCTCCAGCTCGCCGTGCTCCACCTGCCGTAGGTAACAGGACCAGGCTCTGTGAAAGCTGCTCATTAGCCAGTAGTCCTGCTTTCCAGCCTGGTCCTCATGGGAGGCAGCTTTCTCCTGCCGAGTGCCATGAAGAGGTCTAGCATAGTATAAAATGGAACTGAATGTGTCACAGATAAGAACGAAAGTCAATGTAATCTTGTGCAAAACTAATGCTTTGCAGTTTTTCTCATTGCGGCAAAATGGTATTATTATAGTGATATTGCATCTGACTCTGTATAATTATGATGTATAGCACTGAAGATGGTTTTGTAGTGGAATTGGGGCCAGTTAAGGGACGTGTCCCGGCAGATTACACAATCCTGGACTGCATCTACAGCGAAGTCGACAGGACTTACTACATTTTGGACGTGATGTGCTGGAGAGGTCATCCTGTGTATGATTGTCCGGTAAGACCGTGTGTGTGTCTGTGTCTGTGTCTTTGGATATGCAGGTTTATGCTCGGTTACCATTTTGCTTACAGTTCAATCCGTCTTCCAACCTTTATTTTGATCTGTGTCTCGAATCAGAATTGGGTGTTTTGGCCAAGTATGCTCACACACACAAGGAACCTGTCAATGGCCCGCATACAGACAGCCGTGCTTGGAATGATGGTCACAGACCGTCCGGTTGATATAATGTGGATCTGAGGATGATAAATGTAGAATAAGTGCGGAAGTGCGTGTCAGGGCACGGAATAGTGGGATAAGTACAATGAGCACAGGAGACCTCTGGGTCTGCTGGGCATGAAGACGACAGCGTTACGGGAAGAAGGCCTTCCCTTAACTGCTTGTTTTGGAACTCGGTAATCTAATGCGCCTGCCAAAGGGCAGAGGTTCAGAGAGAATGCGGCCAGCTTGCGAGGGGCCTGTGATGATTTTCCCTGCAGTGCAGCTCCAGGAGGGCATTCATTCTTTTTGGCAGACATGACTATTCATTGAAGCCTGTTTACACGGTGGCTTATCTAAACCAGACTGAGATGGACAATCTGACAACAAACTCAGGGTTGGCGGTGTCTCCGTGACCCTCGAGTACCCCCAGGAATGGGATGTCGGTCCATTGCAGGGCACATACGATCCTGCACTAGGGGTCATCTGGAGATGTCGGGCATCGTGACGGCACGTTGAACCCTAGACGTCGGGCATCGTGACGGCACGTTGAACCCTGTCTCCCAGACGTACGAGCATCAGCTCCACTCACTGAGCTACTCTGC
>JAODKE010000020.1:17017832-17030869 GCA_026779605.1 Mormyrus hasselquistii | reverse complement strand
GTCGGGCATCGTGACGGCACGTTGAACCCTGTCTCCCAGACGTACGAGCATCAGCTCCACTCACTGAGCTACTCTGCTGCCCCTGAAATTTTATTTGTGATGAAATTGTTATGGATTTGTTTATGTCACCATGTGACCCTGAGTGGTTAGGAGATCAATGGACGGATGGATAATTTAGAAAGTGTTTACCTGCTTCTCAGTCAAGGTTGTCTGTAGTACTTTTTTTTTTTTTTTTTTTCTTCCAATTGATGAACCAATATCCATAGTTTATATAGTAGTGGAGTCTGCCAGGGTTATGACAGTTTAATGATGTGACTGTAACCTGGTAACTGGGTGTCTGGGTGGTTTTTTTGAAGGACGTCTTCTGTCTTGTCACGTCACTGTACATCAACAGACGGAGTTCCGATTCTACTGGCTGCAATCCAAGGTCCAGGAGAGCGAAGGCCTGTCTGAAATCGGCAAGCGTAACCCGGTATGTCCTGTGCTTCGCGGGCATGCTCTCAACCCTGACCTCTGACCTTGCGTGACCGGTCATGTGAATTCTGCCTGTGTCTCACTGCAGTTTCGCTTCGTGAGTCTGCAGAGCACCGACTGCTCTGCCCAGTCCATCCGACAGGCTCTCTCAGTGGAGTACAGCTTCAAGGTGGGGCTCAGATTGTTTTGAGGAGAGAGGGTGGGCTTCCGGCCTGATCTCTTGAGGGGCGTTTTTAATTCTGGCCTGATGCTGCCCCCCGCAGGTGGATGGGCTTTTGTTCTACCACCGCCAGACACATTATACCCCCGGCAGTACCCCACTTGTGGGCTGGCTACGACCCTACATGGTGCCCACCATCTTGGGCCTGGAGGTGCCCCCGAATCCCCTCGTTACCAAGCCCCACTACGCCGACCACCAACTCCAGCAGATCCTGGAACACAAGAAGGTCTCCACAGAGGTGCGGCAGGCTGATCCAAACGGCCACTACGAGCTGGAGTACCTGTCCACCCCGGAGGAGCGGCCACAGTGCGACGCCCCCACCAACTCTCGAATGCAGAGCTGAGCTGAGCTGAGCTGGGGGGGGGGTGGTTTGCTTCCAGCCTTTTGTCTCATTTGTGGGCATGTGAACAGCCACAGCTGCTCATAGCTGGACCACACTCAGTCAAAGAGCACTAAGGTGACATCATAATACCATTTAAGGCTTTAACGTGGGAGCCACCTGACCTCTACATGGCTTTACAGGTCAGTCCTGTTCATACGGGGCTCCGTATCCTCCTCTGGACCAGCATGTAAGTGCGACAGGGTTGGAACTGAGCTGGAACTCACTGGTGACCCCAGTGTGTTAACACAGCTAACACAAACTACACCCTTGGAATGAATGGAATTTAGGAACTATGCATGTACCTAGTATATTTGATATTTCTGTCTCTTGGCATTTTAAACTGTTGGATTTTATCTTCAAATTTTGTTGTTTTAAGCGTGCATACTAATGTATTAATAAAGTTTTCTTTCGTATTTTTCACCCATTACAAAGTCTAACCAGCTGGTGCATGGAGTGCGTTTTGCAGACGCCATCTGAGTGGTTGGACTGGAGGACCGTACTCCAGGCCTGGTAGGGGGATGTTGTCCAGCAGCCTATTAATGCCAACGACTGCAGGCTTGAGGGAGACCACTGAATTATTTACATGGAGCACCGACCTGGTTCCGGTCAGTATGTTGACCCACTGAGGTGTTCTAGGTGCAGGAAGAAGCACAGCGGTGTGTGTATGTCGTCAATGTCGTTCTTGTATTTTAAGCCATTCGAATGTATTTGGCTATGTGATAAAAGGTCCCATGGGCCCGGTGGCTGTTAACAGGAAGGACTGCGGGCAGCAGAATCTAGGTGTAGAGCGGGACATTTTTGTGTACATTATGTAGGGTGAGGGTGTTGACAGAGTGCAGGGTGACCAAAAGTCCATGCCGAAAATGCAATTGCGAGCTTGGGTAGCTTGTTGCATACCGGTGGCATTGGCTGTCGGTGCCCAGTTTCATGTGAGCAGACGTCGTCTCCCTGGATGGATTCAGGCGGCCATTGTTGTAGAGAGGGGTTTCCGACCACCAAGATGACGCCTCAGGAAGCCGTGGCTCTTCTGTGTTTGGTGGGAAGCCGGCAGCCCTGATCCCAGAAGGAATGAGTAATCTGTGAACTGGGAAGATGGAGTTGATACTGTCAACCTGAAAGCACCCAGAAGGTACCACACAAAAGGGCAATCTCAGTGACCTGCTGTCAAATATACCACACGTGGTTATGCTCTAACTTTCACGGGTGTTTTTTTTTTTTTTTTTTTAAATATTATTTAAGGTTTACAAAGGTAGTGGAAGCATTATGTGTGTAAAATGTGTAGGGGAGAATGACTGGGTGTAACTTTTTTTTTTTTGGGTGCCAGAGCAGGGAGGTATTTCACAAAATGTGGGGTCAGGGGTGGCCAAACCCCCATATGATGAGTATTACCCTCCTCCCTCGATGCTGCATGGGGGAGGGTGGCGACGCTGTGGGTGAGTCTGCAGATGAGTCACCAGACACTTTCCAGGAACGGCATCAAAAGTCATGGTTCCCGGAGGGCCGTGTTTTCAAACCTCTTGCTTTCTTGTATAGGGGGGAGACCCAACTGGAAGGGCATATACCAGCAAACTGCCATTGAGAAATACAAGCTGTAACATGACCTGTGCGTACCAGCGCTGCACGCAATCTGTCATCTCTGAGGACAAACAACATCAGAGTCTTGTAGCTGGGATATAGGACAGATATGAGCGTGGAATGCCTGTCTGTCAGTTAGTTAATGCAGCTGAAGATGACCGTTAATATCACTGTGATGTAATTAATGGTCTTCGGTATGCTGATGCTAACATCTGATGCTAGTAGGTTCTTCTGAGACAGAAGTAGCGCTTACCAGACCTTATCTTAGTTAAAGAGGTAATTACCGGCTGTGGTTAAAACTGTGGACACTCATTACATTATACATGCTGATTGTACACAGTGGTTTTTCCCTTCCTCACAGGCAGAAACGCATTTTGTTATGACTGACATTATAGTGTGCAGTCATGTGACTTCCACTGTCCAGTTCCAAGATGCTGAGTGACAGCTTTCCCTTTCTCACATCTTCTGTCGGTAGCGATTGCCCATAAAGCTGCTTCCCGCTTCTCTCAGGGGTGTCAGCTCTTCTCCAAGGGGGCTCACTGACGCATGGTCAGGACAAGGGGACTTTCCTCTTGCCCTAACATGAAGGAGTACACCTTCTTCCAGGAAACATGTTTGTTTCTGTTTTACTTCTATATATTCAATCCCTTTACCCTGAAATTAAAGCGACATGCCCTGCACTAATCTCATTTCCTTGCATTTCGTTCATAACGGTCGTGGGTTTGGTTTGCCTCGGATTCTGCTCAGTTTGTAACATCAAGGTTGTTGATATAGGGTGATCAGATAATCCATGTCAGGGAGGATAACTTGAGCTACTTCAGGCTTTACGAACTATTTTAAAACTGATAGGCACCCATGCTTGGTTAAATAATTCAATTCTTGTGCTTTGACTGGTTTGTTTCCTTGATGGAAGGACTCATCTAGCTGTTTCAAATTAACATTAGTGACACATACATGATTATACGAGACCGACCAATAGGCATGCAGCAAGAACTCCTGCTTAAGTGAAATCTGGGTTCTTTAATTGAAATGGTAGTTGATGAATCCCATCCTAGCTCAAAGTGTCCTCCCTGACATGGGTATTTTGGTCACCTTATCACTGTTGATATTTAGGTTGTCCTTTTCAAGTCAACATGAATAAATCAGGGTCCATCACAGCACACCGTCTTCACTGAGCAGAATACACGCCAATATCCACACCATCCCTTTACACTTGTTCACGAGTTACGGCCGAATGGTGCTTCCTGAAGTGCTTCAGCTGCCATGCAGTTCAGACAGGAATTTTCCCATCACCTTATGTTGTGCAATTTGTTTCACTCCCCGACATGAAATTCATTTGAATTGTGAGCTTTGCCTCAGGCAGCACAGTAGCCTACCCCACATAACACGCTCTGGATAATTAAAATTTTCAATTTAAATGGTACTATAGTGTTAATTCAAAAACCCGACACGGCACCAAATACATTTACTTTTATTTAGGAGTTGCTTTTGTCCAAAGTGGCATACGATTGAGTAACATTGGCCTAGCCTTTTCAATCAGGGAGGCAACCCTCCCAATGCCCCAAGGCCTAAAAAAAACCTGGCTAAAGTGCTCTTTAGAGAGGCACATACGCGGCTGTCGGTTGCCCTTCACGTGATTTAGTGCCATCTATAGGGTTGCCAACTTTGGTCATCTGGTTAGAGTGAGATTTTCAATTTGAGACAAGTCTCACTTGTGTGCCTGTGCTTATGCACACGGATGCACATACACTTAAATGTAGGCCTATGTACGTTTCTTACCTTGCAAATAGTCTGTAGGGTTCGCAAACTGCACCGATGCTTTTGAAGTAGCTAATTTTAGGTTTATAATGGAGTAATACAGATTTGCCGTAAGATTTCTTGTGCGAGATAAAAGGCTCAAAGTGTGTAATGCCGGATGCATGAGAGTTGACAACCCAACATCTCGGGTGCCTGAGATCAGCAAGGAAATGTGATGTTGAGTGCTGTTCTATTGGAGGAAGTAGGATGCAGTGCTTTATATCGCGCCCTTACAATGGTCTAAACAGTCGCTATGGGTGCCCTTCCAATGGAAAAGGGTGGTGTTATGAAGTGGCCTCTTGACCCCGCCTACATGACTAAGTGTCCCATAGGGTGCTCTTTTCAGTAGAAAAACATGACTAAGTGTTCAAATAGGTGCCTTTCTAGTGGGGCAGTCCATGTTTGACAATGTGGGGAATTGTCCTAATCGATGCCTCTCCATTGGAGAAAACGTGATACAATTCCATATAAAGTGCCGTTACAGTTGGGTACATTTGAGGTTCCCTCTGGGTGCCCTTCCAAGTGAGCAAACATGCTGTAGTGCCCTTCCAAGTGAGCAAACATGTTGTAGTGCCCTTGTGATAGTGAGAAAAATATCTTTGATGGGGGCCCTTCCAGTGAAAATGAGATATGATGTCTCACTATGAGATGCAGTTTCCGGTAAATGGGGGGTTAAGTAGATGAAAGGTTGAATCTTCTAGGTGTTCCTCTGTGTAAGAAAAATTGATACATAGGTAGTCACTGTAGCTGACACATCAGTGGTTGAATAATCTTAACCAGGGATGGAGACTTCGCCATACATAGCGTACCACTCTACTAGTGAGGTGGGGCAGTTTTTTTTTAAGCAATGCACAACCGGGAAAGCAGGGTCAGCCAGTCCCTGGAACAACTGAGCTTAAGGGTCTTACTCAAGGGCCTAATGGTGAAATCACTCTGCCGATTTGAACCCGCAACCTTCCAATCACGGGCAATATCCCAACCATCAGAACCAATCACACACCATCTGAAACCTTTAACAATGGAATATGAGTTAACATATTTTATAAGTAATTACAACTTTAAAAGTAAATAACATGTACTATATTTACAAGGTTATCCCAAAAGCAAACACAACAGCCCGTTGATCATTTTTTTTTCTGTGAACATATTCGTAATTATGGCGCAAACATTCAAGACAGATGAAAACTGAAATATTAATTAAAACGCTATAAAGGAAATAGAGAAAAATGAGTCTGACACAAAGCACTAAGCTCAAACTTCATGACCTCTTAATGCACTTATTGTTCGTGAAGGAGAGGGATTTTTCCACTTTATCTTGTAACAAGCGACATGAAATCGATTCGGCGCTCCCCCAGTGCACAAAAACTCTGGAAGGCTTGGGGTGACGACACGGTGCAGGCACGGTGACGAGTAGCGAGATGGAGGTGAGGATGCGGGTGGAGGGGGCTCATTTACCGATGAAAATGGGGGTGGAGGGTAATTAACTTCAAACATCGCCGGCGACATTCAGCTCTTTAACTTATGGAAATGGAGCAACGCTGCGCGCGCGCGGGGGCTGCGAGCGCGTGACGGAGACTGTGACGCGTCTTCTTTTTTTTGTTGCGTTTTTATGAATGGAGGGGGAGCTCGCGCCGCCCGGGCTGCTAGTGCAACCAGCAGGGGGACATCGGGGGCTCAGTGAGGTCCGGTTCCCAGTGCGTGTGACGCCGGCAGCGTCGTACTTTTTAACTAACATACCTCTAAAATGCCTAATTAGGGTCGTCGGAATTACATGGTTCTTGCCATCTCGGTCGCCGATCTCCATCGCATATAACTAAGTTAGCCTTTTTTTGATGCACATGCCATTTTTTTATGAAGCCGAATCGTTGTAGTGATTTTCTTAATTTTGGGAAAAGTGCCCATAGCTAAAAGCCAAAATATATTAATTACTTAATAGTGCGCTGGTGGCGTTTTTTTATTTGACTGGTTGACTATCGTGGCTGCCATGCACGATTACGCGATCCGTAGTTAAACGCATGCAACTGTCGATTATCTCTGGTTGTGTAAAACGGCGTCTTATTACTTAAACCTTGAAGGATCTCCAGTGGCCATTTGTGAGAATAACCGAATCGACAAGGCAGACACGGACGTGGGGAATGGCCGCCTGTTTGTCGGCAGAGGAGGAGCAGGTAATGTGTTAAATGTATCTTCCTGAACATGTGAAAGATCTGTCTTGCTCGCTCTAATACAGGAGAATGGACAAGAAATAGCTTATTAAATAACACGGTAAAATGTATTCATTGCAAACACAGGGAGATATTCCTTAAAAGTTGGCATGTGATTAAATCATCGCGGCATAATGTCCTCTTCATTAAGTGTTGCTTCTCGATTTTTCAGACGTTCAGGGCCGCTGATTCCTCCCATCGTACGTTTATAAGCAGTGGCTGAAGGGAATATCAATAGGGAGAAAGTTTTTCTTTGCTCCAGTTGCGTTGCCCGCAACATAAAGCAAACACTGGAGAAAGACATTTTGTACCGTGGTTTCGCAACTTAATTTCCGTAAATGAGCGAGTGGGGGAATATCTCTGTAAATTCAAGTAACAGTAACGAAAAAAGTGCCTCCGCCATTTAAGGAATGTTTGGTCCCTTTAATTTCTTGGCTGGAGGGGCGATCGTACTTAACCCTTTCACTGCCGGATACGTCGTTTTCCGTCTGGCTGATCGCTAGCTGGCTAGTTTGCTTCAGTTTTGCTTTCGATTAGTTATCCACAGGGTCGGTATTGTACGTCAGGTGTTTTCAGAGCCATTGTATTTGCAATTTCTAATTTATTGTCCACGCTTGCGCGGACACGAGAGCCACGTGTGACCGCGGTGACACGCCGGTCACGTGGATGCAGGTAGTTTGTTCCGGACAGGGAGGATGCGGTTAGCGGCACAGCCGTAGTGTCCAACATGAAGTCCTGGCCCTGTTGCCATATAATCGGAAGCAACTCTCATCTGTCAGATTGGACATTCGCAATTTCACTGCACCTATTCGGGTCTTTTGAGGCCAGGTGCACTGGACTGTCACGGCCGATCAGGTCTGATTTGACACGCATGCCGTGTCTTACTGGACCGGGTAACAAAATGCATTGAGTTTTGTTTCCTCCCATAACGGTTGGATCATGTGGCGCCGTTTTAGTGTCACAGCTGCTTTCCTGTTATTTTCCAGAAGGGATCGAAGTAGGAGGTCTGAAGACGACACACTGAACTCTTGCATAGATGCCGCGGGAAATTAATTAATGCAGTCAAAGAACAAAACGTGCCGTTTTGCACAAAAGCATTAACTTTGTCCTGCGCACACTTAGACAGCTAGAAGACGACTAGATTAAGGAGTAGCGGCGAGCTGTTTCGTGGACGTCATGAAGAAATAAAACGGAGGTTAATGCTGGGTCACTGACGTTAACATGTTTGGCAGGAAATGACTTGTGTTGTGACTTCCTCTGGTTGGCACCATTAATTTGGTTTGTGTGATTTGGTACTCTTTCAAATTTTACCATGGATGCAGGGATGTTTAAAAATTCTAGTCAGTAGTTATCACCGACCCAGCTGGTGAAGTTATTTATTTTTTATTGCGGTAATGTCTTTTTATTTTAAAATGGATTAGGACCTAACCCCCCCCCCCATCTGGATAGCAGCCCTGTGCTGGCACTTAGCTTCTGCTCGAGGCTGCCTCTGGTAATTGGATCATGGCCCATCTATGTCCGGAGGTTGAGTCCCCCTTACCACCCACCTGGGGACTCACCAGCACAGTAGGGTTCAGTGCTCAGGAGACTCTTCGAAGCATTTACTGCATGCTAGGGACCTTTGTTTTCAAATACAAGAGGCTCCCTTGTCCAGATGCTTCTGCGGATGTTCCACTCGTAGCTTAAAATGAAGGGTTTGAAGATCATTATAGTGTGTTGCCCAGGCTTTTGTGGTGAACATTGTGTGAAGCTAATCCTTCTATGTCCATTAGTGTCCTGATTTCACGTCCAGTGTTAGAATTATGTACGACACACATTGTACATCTGTGTAAACATTGCCATAATTGAACTGGCATGCTCTAAACCAGCACTGACTGACAGGCTTTAGTATTGTCTGAGATGTGCGTTAAGCGCAGCAGCAGAGCTCCGTGCACAGGCTGTCCCGCATCCTTTGATTTCCCCCGACTTTTTCAAGAGATGGCTCTTTACAAGAACCGCCCACAGCTTCGAGTGTTATTGTTGAGCGGCAGGGCAGCACCAGAACAATGCTCTTGAATGACGAAGAGAGAGAAGAAGAAAAGGGATTTTTTTTTTTTCACAAGAACATTATCTGTATTAATTTCCGGCTTTATCGGTAATCTCCTGATCTGGTAAAAACATGACTAGACTTTGGGGGTTTGTGTTTTCTCCATCCCTTTAATTGAGAGTCTTCATTTATTTTTTTATTTTTTATTTTTTTTAAAAAAGAGAGATTATTTTTTTTCCTTCCTCTGAGATTTGACTTCCAGGAACAGCTCTGGGTAGCAGAAGTAGGTGATTATATCAGCATGTCATCTGTGTTTCTAATCATGCTAATGAGGTGAGATTGCAGCAAGAAGCCAAATGTAGATTCTGGGCCTCAGATTAACCTGTTATTGCAATTGCCCAGATGTGCCTGCATTTATGCTGGTACCTGTATCTCTGCGTCGGTTCTTAGTATCTTTTTAGAATTTAACTCTAAGCAGATTTAGTCCTAATCTCACATTTTACAAATATCTTGTCAAGCAGATCGCATGTAAAAGCAAAATATAAAAACAGTAGCAAGGAATCAAGTTAATGTCAAGTCAGGTGGGCATCCATATTGAGATATACAGCGTGACATGCAAGCAGTGGCATAGGGAAGGTAAACGCAATACTTACAGGGCAAAACGCAGTTTGAAATGGGGGGGGGGGCTGGACCCATGGGTGCTCTGTGTAAGATTCACCCCACCTGTGTATACCCCCATTAAAAAATTAACCTGTGTGATTTAACATAACCACTCAGAATCGTCTTGGTGATTCGGGGCCTGCCCTGGGCTTGCTGCTATCTTTTGGGTAGCGGGGGAAAGTGTGTATCTTTGCATGGTGGGTGGAAAACCCACGCGAGGCTGAAGGGAAGGGGCAGGCTAGGGTTGCGTGAAATCGGGGGCATTTGCAAAGCATAGCTGTCAAACAACGCAGCATTTTTGTAGGTGTTCCAAATGTGGGTCATAACGTTTTAGCTGTTTTGTAATTAAAGATTTCTGTAAATGAGATTAAGCACTCTTAGTAATGATTGGCACGCTTTCCAGTGCAAAGATGTTCATAATGGCACACAGCAATGGTTTATACATCTGCTTGAGCTGAGTAATGATCACAAATCACTGTTTACAAGAGAAAATCAGGGGATTTAACATCCAAAAGGGATTGCTGACTTGGAAACGTAATGGACCAGACCGTGTGTCAGAAATTATGGGTGACCATCCTCTACATCCAGTATCCAATTTGGTATTCCTGTCAGTTGAAGAAAGATTTTTGTTTTATTTCTTAGATTGAGGAGAACTTTAGTCTCTTATACTACTGAACTCTCATGACATGACTGTGGACCATGTCATCATCTCTTAAGGGAGGAAAACAAACATTGTGTGATGCACGAAGGACTGGAAACACATAATCTCTTGTTTCTGGTGGAAAAAGCTTTGATTCCCGGAGCAGGAGATGACATCAGAGATAAATGGAACCACAAAAGTGACATAATCACCTCAATGGCGGTACCAGGGTTCACCTTGGTTTGTTGGCAAAGCTGCCTTTCTCAGGAAGAGCTTTTTTTGAGGAAATGTAATGTACAAGTAACTTCTAGACTGATTTCACATTTTTTTAAATAATGATGAGTGGAGTAATCTTTTGCATTGCTGGAATCTTTTGAGCCCCTTTAAAGCCATGAATAAGATAATGCTTGGTTGTTTGTTCTAAATGCTCCGTTTAATTTAATTGTGCCTTTTTTTTGTTTTGAGTCTGTCGAATTTTATTGGTGGGGTAGGAAGTAACGCTGGGGAAGATTGGATCTTTTGGGAGACATAGTGACACAGTTGTTGGAGTAGAATCCCTTTGCTCACTGGCAGTCACTTGAGTGGTATTCATAAGTTTAACATGCCAACAGAATCTTTAAGGTTCCAGCTGGTTCAGTTAGGAGACCAATTAGGTGGAAGGAAAGATATTGACCTCTATTCAAACCCTACAACTGCATCCAAATATCCTTCCATTTCTCAGAACGTCTTCTCATTTGAAGGATGTGACAGATGTAATGCACGCTTGCTTGATCTCTTGATTTAATGAAGGTCTAGTTTTGTGATGTGCATTTCTGCCAAGTCATGGGGCAGATATATTTATCTTTGATAAGAGTTTAGGGGAGGTTTTTCCTACTTTAAAACTCACAACAAGCTTATCTGAAGTAGATTTTTCTAGATGATCCATTGCACCTTCACCTAAAATTTGCAAACATCTTTTATTTTATTAACATGTTTTTAAACCTACGCAATTCCTGTCCTTAAAGGTCATCACACTGCCCGTTGGATCTCGTTTATTTCATAGCATGTGTGCATTTGACGACTGGTTGCTAACGGTCTTTTAGAAGCAGTAACATTTTGAGACTTAGTTTCAAATTAATTCATCAACATCATATATCATTTAAACCGGGGTAACACCTGTTGCTTGTTGATATTACTTATAAATCGTGAAGACCGAAATTGAGATGCGATTGTGTTGATGTACACTGACAAGGTCCCTACAGTCTTAAACAGAAGTGTGTTTTTTTTAATGCTTGCTGTTGGGCCTCTTCTGTGTAATTCTTAATCCGTCTTTAAAAAGTTGTACCAGTAATCAGCTTGTTAATAGGAATTCAGCTTGGCCAATAGAATCACCTTGGATTTCAGAAGAAGTTTCTTCTTCCTCTTCTACACTGATAGACCATCTCAGTATTTGTTCTGCAATTTAGTCTTTGTTCCTATTTCATGGCTTTCTTGAATGATTCAGTGAAGAGTATTTGCTTCCTAAGGTCTGCGAGATGCACGCTCTCCATCTGTTTCAGTCCAGGTGGCGTTTTTTTTCTGTAGTTGTTATTTGGAGTAGATGTGCGGAAGCGGCCGTGATCCTCTTCAAGTGCCCTTGAATGCTGACACTTTAATTGCTGCTGATGCCGTCTTCCCGTGGCTTTCAGCTGCCTCCTGTTCAGTGTCTCTGGTTCGGAAGGAGGCATCATGGGATGGACATCATGGTAACCAGGCAATTTAAGCCACCACTGTGTTCCGAAGTTCTGGCTGACTGCAGATTTAAAGGGAGCAAGAAGTGAGGACTAACCTAAGCCCCCCCCCCCACACACACACACACACGCACACACACACACACACAGAGTTTAATAACTGTCAGACACCCACAGCCATTTTGCAATATACACTCACCAATCCTTCCCCGCATCTTGCTTTGATCCGACCTGCTGCTTGCACACAGCAGACACTGCCGAGCCACAATGCAGGGCAGTCAGAGGGCTTTCTGCATGTTGGCACCACCCTCATTTGCAGGGTGCTGTCTGGCTAATAATATACTCTGTGATACTGGTTTAGAGAAACATCCGTGAAGTATTTGTGTGCGAGGCAGCCTGTCCAAGGCCAGCACTCCCCACGGCCACCATGGTGACGTAACACTGCTGGGGCCAAGGACGCTTTCGCTGAGAGCATCCTCCGTCAGCTTCAGCTAATGGATCCCATTTCAGTCTGCTTCCTGTATGAATGATTGATCATTTTAGCTATGAATGAAATGTCAAATCTTCTGTACTTGGGCATTGGTAGAGAGTAATATCTGGGAAGTGCATACCAACGTATCAGTCCATTGAGACATTTTAGAAACTTGGTAGATGCCTCCTGGGCGTCTACCTGGAGAGGTTTTCCATGCATGTCCTACAGGGAGGAGGCCCAGGAAGCGCTGGAGGGATTATATCTCTCCGTTGGCCTGGGAACGCCTCGGCCTCCCCCTCTGAAGAGCTGGTAGAGGTGGCTGGGGGGGGGGAAGTCTGGGTATCTCTCCTGAAGTTGCTAGTCCCTTGACCTGAACCCTGGACTAGCGGATGGTGATGGATGGATGGATGAAAGATAAATCATGGGGGAAAAAAATTGTGAACCCTTTGGAATTATCTGGATTTCTAGATGGATAAATAAGAATTGTGACATTTTATTGATCCCCGTTAGAATATTCTTTCTTCACCAACCCCATCTTGCTCTCCATGACACTCAGACGCACAAATGATCTTAACTGAGTTCTTGTCGTTTGCGGAGCTCCCCCAGGTGGTCGGTGAGACCATGGTAATTTGTTGTGGGCACTGGAAAAAAATAGAAATCCAAATCTCTGTAAAATAAGATGATGTAACACATTTCTGAATCATTTTGTAGGTGATTACGTTTTCTCACATTCCCTGTTATGACGTGTTTGGGCAAGTTAAGAGAGCCTGCTCAATACTGCATGCAGCAATTTTTCAGATTTTTTCTACACTTGGAGGTGACTGCAGTAATCCCTGGCATCGCGAAACTTTGCCATGCCAAACAGGCTCATGCCTCTC
>JAODKE010000020.1:16993853-17004446 GCA_026779605.1 Mormyrus hasselquistii | reverse complement strand
CTGGCATATGTTCATCTACAAAACCATCCTGGGTAAATTTCCTTCCTACTTATCCTCACTCCTGACCTGGAAGCAAGAACGTCATAATCTTCGCTCGATGGACTTCTTAAATCTGGTTTTTCCTAAAGTAAGAACCGAACAGGGGAAGAAAGCCTTCAGGTTTTCAGCACCTTACTCCTGGAACAGACTTCAAGTTGAACTCCGAATGCACAATTTAATTTAAAACTCTTCTAAAGACTCTGGAAATTAGGTTATTTATTTGTAAATGTATATTTTGATTATATTTATTTACTTCCTTGTAATATTTTGTCACTGACAAAATACTGTTTGACACTGTGTTGCCGCCACCTTGGCCAGGTCTCCCTTGCAAAAGAGATCTGCGATCTCAATGGGACAAACCCGGTTAATTAAAGGTTAAATAAATAAATAAATAAAAAATGTAGGATGACAGGTGGCTTTGAGTGACCGTAACACTGTTTGTGGTTCTATCTTCACCCAGAACTGTGAGCAGAGGCAGGTCACCCACTTCCAGTACCTCAGCTGGCCGGACTACGGTGTTCCCACCTCCGCCGTCACTCTCATCGACTTCCTGGGCACTGTGAAGCGACAGCAGAGGGCAGCTGTCAAGGCCGCCCAATCACGGTGGAACCTTCGTGAAGGACCGCCCATGGTCGTCCACTGCAGTGCTGGGATTGGCAGGACAGGTGTGGGAGAATCTCTGCATTTGCACACATTACATTGAACACTTTGTTTTGGTCAGCAGGTGGCGTAGTGGTTAAGGAACTCCCTGTTGTACCCTGGAGATCTCTCTCAAAATATTTTGGTTTTGATAGCAGACTCACACATAAAAGGATTTCCAAGTTTTATGTTACCATTTCAGTTTAACGCTTAGAACCTGACAAAAGCTAAATGTGTTAATTTTCGCACCCATAGACCGCAGGCTCCTAACTTTGGATATGTATAACACACAGGCATGAATTGCATATCGTTAGAATCAAAACTTACTCGATCCTTTTGTCCAAGTTGCAGCATTGTGCTCTGAAGCATTCCAGAGTTATCCTGTGTGTAGTGAGGCGTATATTTTAAACATTTTCCACCAAAACATCCCTAATAAACCATGAAACATTGATATTATTCATATTAGACAGAAAACAGCTTCTGCAATGATTCACACACTACCATTCTAGGGGGGAAATTTTTTTTTTTTTTGTAATATTTTCTCACATGCTTTGTCAACAGTTGAAGTAGAATACATGTAAGTGAAACCCCTCTCATATATAAACGCGATGACGTGCTACAGCGTCGGTTCATTGTTTGAGGCAAAAATGCCGACTAATCCATTCTCACTTTGCCAATCCTGGCGTATTTAGGCAGAAAAAATGAGGGAGAGAAACATTCTGCATTAGACTCTTAAGCCATCTGCTATATTCGTGTTTATCCACTGGATCAGTATTTTTCTATTTCAGTTTTTTTCAGATGTTAAATAACATGCAATGCTGTCTATCAGAACTTCAAGTTACCAAATGGGTTAAAAATCTTACATTCATTTCTGCTTGGCACTAACCATGAATTCCTTCACTATACTAAGCCATAGAAAAGGTCCCCAATGAAACCCTCTGCATTCCCACATCACAGAGACTCTAATCTCAACATTTTATATGATTTATATTTGTGGTACCTGCAAATTTTTAGACTAGATGAGACTAAAAATTGAGAAATTTCAATAGGCGCAAGTAGTTTTTCCCTAATATAAAGGATGATATCAAGACTGTCAGCATTTACACTTCAAATTATAACACATCTGAGCAGCTCAGAATGTCCAGAAAACAAAACCGTAAAACATATGTGGCTAATTCATGTAACAGACGTAAAGTCAAAGGGATAGAAAAACGCTCAAATGTATAGGGTTCAAAGGGTTAATTAGTGTTCAGATTATGCTTTGTATTGTCAAGTTGTTAATGTGATTTGGATTTCCATTCATAATGTGGAAACTTTGGCTTTAAAGTACCACAATGCCCTGTTCTGGGATCAGTCTCTCATGAGTTTTTCAGGTCTCTATGACTGACCACCAGTCCTTTACACACTCCCACCCCCAACCCCAACCCTAGCCCCCCATTTGTCTAAGCATCTCTGCTGTGCCCTCCACCCCACCCACCTGCAGGGACCCTGTGTGCCCTGGACATCTGCCTGTCCCAGCTGCAGGATGTGGGCACGCTGAACATCTGGCAGACAGTGCGCCTCATGCGCACACAGCGGGCCTTCAGCATCCAGACCCCAGAGCAGTACTACTTCTGTTACTCTGCCATCCTGGAGCACGCTCGGGGGCGGGACCTGCTCTGAAGCAGGCGGTGAGACCGCTGCACTAAGGGGAGGCTGAGCACCCGGCAGGCCCAGCAACGACAGTGCTGATGGGATCCCCGACTGAACAAAACACAACTGACTGCACACAGAAAGATGACCTTCCTCTCTGGATCCCAGTTGAGCTGGAGACAAGACACCAGTTAAAGGTCCTTGACCTTCACTTGAATGAACACCCAGACTTCATTAGACTCTCTCTCAATTCCCCCCCCCCCCCATTATTATAGTCTGAGTATTCTGTGAAGTACTGTACAGCTAATTATTGAAGTGTTTAAGGTACTCGTTGTAGTCTAATTGGTCTCTATCATGTTAAACACGCACCTTCACATCATCCCAGCGAGGGTTTGCTTTCCAGTTCCTGCAAAGCTGTCGCCGGATAGTATGTCAATATTGAGTCTTTAGCTGGGCGCTTTATCCTAATACCCTGATACAATGTCCTGATAACTGTCAGCAATTAGCATTTCATTTCAGGACTTGAAAGATCTGATTAGTAGTGGCCCGCTCCAGGCCTCTGGGGAGACCTGACTGAACTTGTGAAGATACCTCTTTTTTTTTTTTTTTTTTTTGCCCAGTAAGATAGTTGGCTGCTTAATATGCAGGATACATTCAAGGGAAAACTGGGTCAGGGTTTTCTGTTTATCAGCAGTGTCATGTTATTTTCGCCGACGACAGCAGGGAAAAACTATGCTGAAATGAAGGAGGGAGTACAGCAGCTGTATTGTTTTTTGTATGTATGTATCTATGTATGTAAATCTTTGCAGATGGTTTTGTGAGCTCATTCTCCTGTCCACTGCCTAGCCAATGCTAATATATAAGGGCCTGAATGTTATAAGTACAATCCAAGTATTTTTAAAAGCTTCCTATCCAAAGATTGCTTAATGGTTTCAGTAACCAGTGCATCCTCAGTGCATTTTGTGAAATGCCTTCTGTCCCACACTGACCACATTCCACGACAGTTCTGTGACCAGCCCCTTTCCATAAAGACCATTTCATTTGCTCTTGTTTTTAATTTTTTAAATATTTTAAAATAGATTTGTTAATAAGCAAGCAGCGTCTCGCCGGGGTAATAACATTGTAGCAATAGAATTCAACTGATCTTGAATTTGTGTTTGTTAGTACAGCTATTCTGAGACCAGCTCCCCTGAATCAGGAATCACCAAGGTGACCAAGGCTGGAGGTATGAGTCTTCCTCTCTTGCCACAGAGGGGCTGTAGATGGCTGTACTGAGAGAGACCGTCCGGCCCCTTTTTCAAATGATTTGAAACCACCTGGGATCTCTCTCTGGCTCTTGTCACCAATGTATTCCATTCTGTCATTCCTGCCTGACACTCTGCTGCTGAATTCATATTCAATTTGCTCATAGTTCTGTAGCTCACAGAACTTTTCTTTGACTCCTCTGCACTCATATTTCATCAACAGCACAGAGTAAATCCCATTTTATCATTTACTTCACAGGTTTTCATTCTAATTTTTTATTTACTTAACTTATATTTTAACATTTTCTGGTATAACTAATATCATTTCTGTATGATTATTATAAAACAATCAAATTTGATATACTTGCTTTATATTTACCCTTGTATTTTTATATGGTTTTTGTTTTATGGCAAAGTTCTTTGTTCTGTCAGTAATATTTAAGTAGTAGGTCCTCATTGAACTGTCTAATCCCCAAAAGAAGTCGAAAAATAAGAGGTTTAAAACTCATTAAATGGAAAAGTTATCCCTTGACACTTGTTTTGTTCCTGTTCTGTCTCTCACCACCTGAAGAGTCCTTTATCAAATCTTCAAAACATTTTGTTGTTTGATGTTATGCCTCAGCGAGTCCCGACTTTGTTGTGCATGAACTAAAGTATATTTCCCAGTGCAAAGACCAGCATTACTACTGCAGGACCTTTGACTTACCTTTTAATTGCATCTAATTACATCTTCAGATGTTTTCATTTGTTCACTTTTCAGTATTTTATTTGTGTAATCGAAGCCTAGTCCAATTATATTTCTCTGATGTGAGATGAGCAAATCAATGAAAAGCTCAAACTTTTGCTGTTATCAAGTATTCAGATTTATAAAAGGTTATATTTGCTAAATGTATCTAATCACACATTTCTTAAACATTTTGCTTATTAAATTGGACTTTATTACACTTGCAAGGTGGTTGCAAAGTGACCTTCAAAAACTTTTTGTTTAGATGTGGTTTCAGTGTTCTGTGCTGTAGGGCCAATTCAATTAGACTCCAAATTTATCCTTTTATCTTTATTTCTCAATTCACTTTAGACCTGAGCTGAACCGAAATTCACAGTGGACTCTTTAGATGTAATCTTCGGACAAGGGGGTTCAATCCAACTCTGAAACGCTCACTAGCACTTGGGAGCAGTGTGGGTGGCTTTACAGCATCCTATGAATCAATTTCCAGATTTTCTCAGTCTAGCAGGGAGAGTGATGACCCCTCTCTGCTATCCAAGTCAACGGGGGACCATCTCCATGCATCCTATGTTCCGATATCTCATCACTTGTCAGAAAATCAGTCCTTGTATCTCCAAGCATGTTTTGAAGCTAAAGTAGATAGATGGATGTTCCGTGAATGTCCCTAAGTGGTTCCGGTCCATTCAGACCGGTCATCTCCCCCCACAGGGTGATCTTCTGTAGAGTGTAATGGCCAAAGGTAGGAGCCGCCTTATGCAACACTGTGTGGAGCAGCACAGCCGCCTCAGTCCGTAGCTGAAAGCTCCGATGACGCGCAGCGGGTGAGAGTCTAGAATCCTGGGTGCCCCCCCTCACCCACTATCTCCAGTGGATCCAGACTGACTCCCAAAATTGAGCCGGATTTCTGGTTCAGTTTGTCCTGGCTGTGGCGGAGATCCCCTTGCAGAACTGAGCTTCTCTCCCAGCACCTTGGCTTGACTGGTGCTGAAAATATTATTGGGATCAAGAATATGCCCCACATCATGCTTCCCTGCTTATCCAAACGGCAGTAGGCTCGTAAGTAAGTAAATGACAGCATCACCCACCCCAGTGTGGTCCTACTACGCAGATGGCAGCAAGTCCAGCGCTGTTTTGACCAGGGGATGAAGGCTGTTCAGTATAAACCTCCATTATGTTATAACCACTGATCAATACTTAATGACTTTTGCCTGTCCCTTAGGGGCCAGGACCAGTCAGGATGGTTTCCATACAACGGGAACAGCTTTCTGGCCAAATGCAGAAACCAAGAAACATAGTCGTTCATGATGACTCTCAACCGTTTTACCCACTTCTTAAGAAATTTGCTTATACCGAAAACAGGTCAAACAATTGCATACGCCAGGGCCTGACCTCCGTTCATAAGGCTAATATTTAACTATTCGGCTTTCCGCCACTTTTCCTTGGTGAGAATATACAGTACCTAGCATAAATGACTACACCCCTTCTAAACAGAAACGTACATTTATGTTACATACATTACAAATGATGGGAATGTAATACACCTAAAATTTAACTACGTACTCAACAGTAATGCAGAAGAATATCATGACAATATTTCTAAAATAAATTCATCATCTTGTATTGTTATTCTCTTCTCTGCAAGAAAAAAAAATCTTAAGTCTCCAGACAATTTTCTCTGATGTGGTGCTGATGTCAGCATGAAATCAGTGATTAAATGGCTCAAGTACTCTTAAGTGAAGGTGAACTATTCGCACCTGTTGGTGTTTCGTGGTTCAACAGATACCGATCCGCTGAGTTGCCTTTATCTAGCCTCAGTAGGTCATTTTTCGGATTATGTAATTTTGGTGGCGGTTGTGCTCATTTTGTAATTTTTTGTTTCAATTTCTTATTGATAAACTTCATTGAAAACTGAAAGATCACATTTACACACCGAAAAAGTATCATTTGTAAAGAGAGATGACTGATTTTAACTTTATTAGAAGTGTGTAAAAGTAAACCCGTCAGTGACATAAATTGATCTTGATTTTACAAAAACAGCAGGCTTCTCAGATTTCTCCAGAGAGTAGATTTACTATAATATTTTGCTGGATTTAGCATTTTAACTTCGGCTAATGTACACATGGGGGGTTTCATCAGCATAAATAATGGCACAGCAACTAAACGCATAGCATCATTCTTCTAATTTGTATTACGTGATGTATTTAAGAAAGGGACTTAATAATATTGCTTTTATACATTCTCCCTTTTCGCAAGTAAAATATTCGTATAGCCGCTTAACATGTCTTACATACATACACACACACACATAAAATTTTTATTTAAACAGCTTCTATTTCAGAGTATAACGTAGCTTTTCTTCCCAGCCTTGGTCGTGGAAGTTGGCGGGTCGTATTTAAATTTAAATGACGTAAAAAACTCTGTGCGCCAATGCAATGGAAAGGGGGCGTGCCTAACAATTTTGTTACAAACACGAATCCGGAGAGTGAAAATTCTTTTTCCTTGGTATGTAACAGCTGGTCAAAATCGTATTTATTTATTTAAAAGAAATCCGTTCGGTGTTTATTAAATTAGCATGCTTATAGCGATTAAAAAGTTCGTGCCAAAGTGATTCATCCTATCTTTGCTTTCTTGCATGTAACTGATGCATTTGATGATTGCAATTCAGAAGCAGCAAAGCTTAGCTAACTGTGTCAGTTAAATGTGAACGTATTAGCAGAGAGATAACATTGTATTCCATTATTGAAGTTTGGGGATTTATCGAATGTATGCATGTACATTTTTACGATTATAGACAATATCGATGCAGATCTTTAGGACACTTGCACAGATGCGTTATATAGCTTGCTAGGTACTGGTGGCTAGTTAACGGATCGATCAGTGGAACAGTTTTTCGTAATTTTATTCTGAAAATCCAAGCAAAATAATTTAAATATTAGTACGCCACTGCCCCTGTGGACAGCCCCGATCCACTATGCTTGTTTATCTTTAACCATACTGTCTTTGTTTGTACTACCAGGGTCGTGAAATTTTAATCGGCTGCCTTGACTTTAGTAGTGTAAAAACAGAATTAAATGCGTGTCAACTGAATTATTGTCGAAACGCCTGGAATTGTTTGTAATGGGCATAGAGCAGGGCGCGTAATGCGTGTTGCATTGCTACAGCCCGTGTTGCGTCTAACGATGAGAAATCTGAGCTCAACAAAGACATGGAGTCCACTGTAATAGCAAGATATGCATGTGACCATTTGCCGCGTCTGCGGAGCGCCCGTTAACTGGCTACCCAGATTACTGCTTTCAAAATGCATTGCCGAAAGAGAGAGTACAGACCAAAACTGGATAGCGAGCTGCTGACTAACGATGTAGCATCGATTGCGTTGCAACGTAACCACTTTGGGGGGAACTGGAGAACGAAATCCGTGTCTGACCGCTTTAAGTTGAACAATGGTTGCTTGCTAAGGCACATAGCTAGTTACACACAAATTAATACCGAAGACGTCACCCCCCAAAGCGACTATTTGCTCGGTTTCCTAAATTTGTAAAGCTGGGTTTTGCATACGTTATATGCTGGTCTGTCTAGTTTGGCTGAACCCTGCTTGTAAACCAGACATTTTAACGTTAGCAGATCTGAAACGAACCGATCGCCGTCAGACCTTGACTGTGTGGCGTCTGAAGATGTTTGACTCTAAAAAGATATGGTTGGCAAAAAGGGGGGAGGTCTTGCCAAATATGAATTCACAGAGCTCGTACGAAAGAAGCGTTGCGTATAACAATTGTAGTCCTGAGGGTTTGCCTACAGTTAAAACGACCGTCCGACCGTACAGCAGGGAATCCCGTGCAAGTCTTTGGCTCCGCCCCTCGTGGGCGATGGTTTATTTTAAGGCTCCATCTCTGGGCGGTACCAAGTCAAGGGTCGGTTAAGCAATTGGCTGTTGTGAGGGAGAGACCGCCCACAACTAAAGTCCCGCCTTTAAACAGGCGTCGAAAAGGAGTCACGTGTTGCGTAACTTCAGGAAGTTCGCCAGGAATCCATTGCACATTTACTATAATGGTAGCCGAGGTCTAAAGTAATACGGATACGCACCTTTACGGTTTAATGTGCGTGTAGCTTTTTGACCGCCTTCTAGTGATTGATGATACCGTTTAACCAAATAGGTAGATAAATTAAGCATGATAGTAACAACGTTTGTCACATTTGCTTGCTATATTTTTGCCTATTATTTAAATATGACATACGTTTAACTCTGGCATGATTTGCCGCCATAACGTAGATATCTATGTAGTAATAACTGGAATTTAATGTGCTGGCCTTTTGATCATCGGGGTGTCACTACGCACCGCAGCTGGCCCATCCGTGTTGCGCTAAACGTTACACGCATGTAGTTCTCCCAAATGCGCCTCTACTTCCCGTGAGCGGTTGTCAACATAAGGAAGGGATGATATCTGTGACAAAGTTTTAGTCGCGATTCTATTTCTTTTCGCCTGGCACGATCCTAGAAGGTCGTCGGTAACCTTAACGAGGTACGGCAAAAACCTGAATGTCGGATAAATGAAATTCCTTTTCAATTTTGTCTTTTTGTTGTTTGTTTTGAGTGACTTGAGCGGCGCCCAACCGAAAACATTACCGCCCGCCCCTAAGTATCCTTTTTCTGGCGGCGACCAATAACAGCTCACATGGGGCGGGGAGTAACCTTCAGTGAGCCACGCCCCTCTAAAGACGGACTGAGGTTGTTGTCTGTGTAGAATTTTTGTTTGCGGTCTGGTGGGTTGTGTATTTATTATATTTAATTTTTGAAGTTATCTTTATCCAGATCGTTTAATATGCAGGTCTAATAAGAAGGTGATGTTTTAAGATAGAGATCATTCGAATGAGCAGCGAGTTGTATCTTTTCTGGTAGCAGCGTTTAGGTGAGTTAATTTAACATATTTGTTGAAAGAAGAAAAACTGATAAATTGAAATATTTTTTATAATTGAGGACGTGAGTAATGCGATCGAGTACATTTCACTATTGGACTGCTCTGGGGCAGACTGGACACGCAGCAGGGTCGCTTGGGACGATTTGAGGGTTAAAGTTTGTGCATGTGCTGTCTACTGATCGCTATGTCCGAGTGCTTGGCTCCACTTTGGCGTTTTAAAGGAATTATTTTAAACTTTAGCAGTGTTTTTCTCCACAACAAAAGAACTACACGATCGGTTGTGGCATTGTAGACGAGGCGTTTACGGCTGCGTGCGCGGTAAACCTCACGGTGCGGCGGCGGGGGAAGGGCACACTCTGCCCCGCTATACAATCTACTCCAGCTCGCTGCTTCAAGTTTGTGACAGGCCTCAAAAGGGGAGGGGGGAGGGGAGAGTGGGCTGGTCGTTTCTCGGTTAAAATAAATGTTTAAAAAAATTAATCGTCAGTCATGTTTGTCGCTAATATGACGTAATGTAAAAATGATCGCGTACACGCCTGCTTCGGGTAACAATTACGCAGCCCACAGCAGTTACGTTATGAGCTGTAGGAACAGGCTGTTTCGCCGGGCTTAGCTTATCTTAAGTTCAGTGCGATGGATAGCCAAGCCCCGCTAACAGTAAGGTTCCGATGAGACGAGGCTTTTAATTCTAAATGTCTAACTGAAGTATTAAAGTGGCCTCTCAAAGATGCCGGTCGTGTCGGCTTTTCGCTTGAAGCTGGCGCTAATACGGCACGATACGTTACTCACACACGTACGCTCGGTTCGTGTGGGGAGGGGAGGAGGGGGGCGATCGCCGTTTCTTTGCTGTGTTTAGCCAGGACGCAAACTCCTGGGGGACTGGGGGGGTTAATCCTGACACGCCACGAGTGTCTGAACCGGGGGAGGGCCATGTGCTGCAGGGAACACGTGTATACAACAACATTACCCTTCTTCCTTTCCCTTTATATCAAGCGTTTTGCAGACCTATGAATTGCATAGCTTATTTAATGCATCCCCTATTAAAAATTATCATCGTGAATGGTCTGAAGAGTCCGAGCATTATTGACTCGCCATCCGAGAAATTGATAAGATTACTTATTTTCCCTAAATGTTTTATTTTTTTTGTCTTGCTTAAATGCTTTCTGTGCTACACCTTTAGAGATTAACTGCATTGTGTGTCTTCATTGGACACGGCTTGTCCTCTATTCACGTATTTCTTTTAAATGTGTAGTCCCTGAGGGAGCGAAGCAGCCTGGTTGGTCCATGGGACGTCTATGATGCTGACGGCCTCCCCTCTCAACTCCCCCCCCCCCCCCCCCCCCCCCCCCCCCCCCCCCCCCCCCCCCCCGCCCGCGGCCCGGCCCCACACACCCACGCGCGA
>JAODKE010000020.1:16965487-16989553 GCA_026779605.1 Mormyrus hasselquistii | reverse complement strand
TTTACGGTGTTCCGGGCAATTCAGTTTCCCTGTTTCTCCTGTCTATCAGGAAATAATGTTTCCCCTAATATTAAAGCTATGCCGTTTTCATCAAGAAATATCTCTATCCAGCGAATTAAATAATTTCATCTATTATCCGTAAAAACAAGAAACATCGAAAGTTCTGAAATATATGCTTCGTAAAAAGATATATAAACAACAGCGACGTGCACAAATCAGCGTGCGACGGGGAAACACAGGGAAACTGAATAGCCCATAACGGCAAAAACTTTTTTATTTCGAGTCGTCATCCAAATCCCGCTGGATCATCTGACCATATGGCGACTAAAGCCTGTGTTTCCTTGTTTGTCCATCCTTCCATTTTACTTTTTTCATATTTTTGTTTCTACTGGTTTTTATTTCGCGTCTCGCTGTTCGCTGTGTGTTTCAAAAGATCGCGGTTGTATTTTGCGTTTCAGCGGCAGGCTATTTGCATAAGCAATCGACAGCAAATACCTTTGCAAGTCCCACCCCAAAGTACCGAAGTACCAAAGAGGTACCCCAAGTGGTTTGGTACTTTTGGTACTTGAAATTTCGGTACTGGTACTCGACCGGAATTCAATGGAAAAGCGAAAGTACCGTACTTTGTGCGGTGGAAAAGCGCCCATACAGTCAATTTAGGCACTCCGATTCAAGTTGCATGTTTTTGTAGTGTGGAAGGAAACCAGAGATTCCACCAGAAAGACACGCACACTGGGTGAACAGGCAAACCCCACACACATAAAGTGGCAGTGGGCAGCGATGGCATTTCCCACTGTGCCACCCTGACAGGCTTTTCAGTTGTGCAGTGTTAAAATATCAACATGGCATTTCATGTACGTTGTATGTTGCACTAAAACATTTTTACTCGGTAGTAGGAAACCAAACTTGGCAAGCTTTGCAGTTTTAATGATGGTTAGGTTAAAGTCTAGACTTTTAATCGCCGCTGCTTTTGCATGAGCTCTGCATGCAGTCTGTAAGTGTCATAATCATTCTCGTCTCGCTGTTGGACTCACAGATCTTGCGAAGCATTTCTGAGAAATTAAATAAGTGGAGTAGGCAAGCAAACAATAAGCGGTCAGGAAAAGGCATTTCCGTGTGTGCGTGTGTGTGCATGTGTGTGTGTGTTATGCCAACCATATTGAGGCGGTATTGAGCACTGTTATTGTCAGCACTGCTTTATGTCTGCTGGGGCAACTCAAGTCAACACCAACTTGTTTGGCAGACTTTTGGTAGATAAAAAGTTCTTTTTGGTTATATAGTTAATTTTCAACTCCTCAATATCACAAAAAATCCAAATATTGCAACGTGATCTTCTTCCCTGTATCATTCGCCCCTAACACAGTATGTTCACAAAAAAAACAATTTGTTATATATACCATACTATGCAAGATGATGCAACTAAGAATCAGGAGTAGCTTTTGTTTTCAGCAATTATTTTGACATACAGGAATCAGAGAAGGTAGATTTAAGCAAAACAATTTGTCAAACTTATGACAAAGACAGACTAGTATGCTCTGAGAGGCTAATTGGCATATAGTTTGTGGTCGTCTATGGCTAACCACGCACTATTATGTGAGTCTGTGGATGTCTTAAGTTGCTTATGTTACATTGCAGTCCTGCTATGGTAATATTTAAGTTCTGTTTTGCGATAGGGTCGTTCCATATCAAATCATCACACTTCCGGACCTCATCCTCACAGATTTTAACGAAACTTGGCATGCTGATTTGATCACATGAGTAACTAATGAATCTGAAATTTGGTGTGTCTGGGGTCAATACTGAGGGAGATTTAAGCGAACATTTTTTAATTTTTTATTTTTTGGGGGGGCTATGAGTTTGACTGACTGACTGACTATACCTTAATGTGCGCTGCACAGAAATGGTTCTTGTAATGTTTTAAAACTATTGTCCAGCTCTATAGATCGAACAAATAATATGCCATCCCCATATGAATAATTACTATGTAATAACTAATTAAAATATTAAAAATTCAAAAAACCTATATTTCAAAATTGATTTTTTTTTCTAAAGCTAGATCATAATGTTATGAACATCTCCAGAAAATTTGGTCTTTGGTTTTTAAGGTGTTGCTGAGATCTTGAAATAGCGTCACATGGTTTCATATCACTTATGGGTCTTTTTAATGGCAGCCAAACTGACATGAAATAGTATAAGAAGCACAGGTGTAAGTAATAACATTAATTAAGGTTATAAATATGCTACACTGAAATTTAAGGAAAGATTCATTAATGTCATTGCAGAAACCTGTACTTGCTGTACTATTGAAAAGGCCCACATGACTAGTAAATATGGTTAAAAAATGCCCTGCATTCATCAGTGGTGAGTGAGGTCTGCAAATCGGTGCAGTGTAAGTGCACACTGAGGGAATCACTCGACTTTACAAGCAGCAAAGGTTATGTCACGGCTGCATATGATGATAATTGGTGGCTAGGACGTGTTGAAGAAACTATGACCAGCACTGGAGAGTCGAGACTGAACTTTTTGCATCCTCATGGACCATCTCCATCCCATTCATTCACATGCCATCCTGATAGATCACCAGGATGTGCTTTTAGTAGCTGAACCTGTGACAGCAACAGGGCAGACATACACAATTTCAGGCACAATAGCTGCATCCCACCTTCCCTTTAAACAACACTGCTTGTATGTAACTTAGGCATTATTATACCAATGCTGAAATGAAATGTCTTCCATGCCTTAGTAGCATAAAAGCTTATCTAGTTTGTTTATTTTTAATTTTTCAGGTTTTTGACAAATGAAGACCCTTTTTATAGTAGGCCAGTGTCTAGTCAAAAGTATAAACTTAAGTGGAAAATACACTATTCTAATTGTACCATTAATTCTTTTTACAGTTACTTTGGCAATATTGTGTTTTTATTCATTTTCAAAAGTCATTTAAAATGTTTTAATTTAAATTATATTTCCTCAACTAGTTCTGGCAATAGTTGTAGTTGTCATGAAAAATAATAACCCAGTACATGCATTGATCACTAACTGCTATTCTGCTACTGCTAACAGCATTGTAAGGAACTGTGGTTTTGGTGCCAAGCAATCGATTAAGAAACTTTTAATCTGTTTTTTAATAATCGAGTTTTGTTGAGTAATCATGACCGCTATAGTGGCAGAATTGGAGTCTGAGGTTGGATACTTTCACCAACCATACCATAGCATCCGATCTTCACAGTCACACTGCATATTACTTTGTTTTTTTTGTGGAAATGCACCCGTCTCCTACCCTGCAACTGTAGCATGAGAATTTCACAGTGTTTCTCAGAAAACACGTGGCGGTAAAACTGAAGCTGAACATACCTCAGAGCTTGGTCTACTGACCATTTCCACAGTCACCTGACCTGAAGCTCATTGAACATTTGGGGGGCACATGGAGATCGAGACAGTCAACCACTCTGTAACATCACAAGATGCTCTTTGGTACGTTCTCAAGTCATGCTGGGCTAACATGGGTCATCAGGTTTTGTACAGACTCGCGGAGTCATCGCTAGTTTGAGTGTCATTAAAGCAAAGGGGGACATGTCAATTACTTAAGAGATTCTGAAATTCATATACATTTTCTCCCTCAAAGATTCAACTTTCCACTCATTACTATACATGTAATACAAAACTGTTAATTATAGATTCTGTTAAATTAGAAAAAAAGCGAAATAGAAGCATTTTCGCTGGTGTTTTCATACTGTGTGTTGCCTCTATTCTCCCTGATATTCTTATTGATTTTGTAGTCTGGTTTAATTTGCATCGGTATATTGCGATAGGCTTTCTGATGGGTGTGTGATTTTGGTGGTCCGCTGTGATTGGCTCTTTACCGTTTGTAATACCGGCGCTTGGCCGGTTCCCCCGCAGAAGGAGCAGCGCAACGCAAAGGAGGCCGGTGGGAATTACACACCTGCTCTGACGGAGCAGGAGGTGTACGCCCAGGTGGCTCGACTCTTCAAGAACCAGGAGGACCTGCTGTCTGAGTTTGGTCAGTTCCTGCCCGACGCCAACAGCTCCGTGGTAAGTTTGGGGGTAGTACTCGCATCTCTGCAAGGAGGATTCACTCTGAATTTAGGCAAATTTTGATGTTATTTGTGTTGACCGTTTAGCTGTGTTTTGAGGTGTATATAATTTCCCGATGCCTTGTCTCCTACTGTGGAAGGTACTTTTACTGGGGACGTTCGGCTTTGCCATGTTTATGGTGCATCCTTTGGAATTCCATACCCACAGCTCCTGAGCAAGACAACAGCTGAGAAAGCAGAGTCTGTGCGTAATGACCACGGCGGCACAGTCAAGAGACCTCAGCTCAACAACAAGCAGCGGCCCAATCAAAATGGCTGTCAGATCCGGCGGCACTCAGGCAATTCGGCCACGCCCCCAGTCAAGGTAGGTCCCTCGCTCATGAGCATCATGGGAACTGTTCCCCCATGCCGACAGGAGTAACCTCGCACTCTACTGGAGCAGCCATGCTGTGCTTCTTTCTTCCAGTTAAGCAATCAGAGCTATGGGGATGGTTATTTTGATTGGCTACGGAGGGTTTGGGTGTGGCTGCGTTTAATGGTTGTGAGTTTGTCTGTGCAATGGATTCTGGGTAAGGGGGTAGGCATAGTAATCTCTACTGAGATTCCTCCCTTTAACCCTCTGGAGGCCTCTCAGCCACTTCCGGTGTAGTCTGACATGCCTTGACATTTTAAAATATTTCACCTATCTAAAAAACATTTATCCCAAAGGGTTACATGTGTTTTTATTCAGCACAAACTCAGCATCAATAATCTGAGACCACTTAGAATGTTATTTTTTGTTAAAATCAACTTTAACATATGCATTTCAAAAGCCTATTTTCAGACATACTGAGAAAGTGTAAAAAAATCACATTATTGACTTTTCTAGGCAAGACTTCAGATCTCTGAGCTTATAGACACGGGGGTTGGCTACACATAGGTGAAAGAGACATTCTGAAATTTTATGTGGTTTGATTACTAAAGTGTTAGAGTGACGCTCTTTTTCTCAAAGTCAGTGGCCTACACAATGAATATTGATGAGATAGGTGTCCCCACACCTGTAGTAGTCAGCATACTGTCAATAGCCCATCAGTCTGGAATATCACTGCACCCCACACCCATCACTTTGGAAAGGCTGTTTGAAACGCAAGAAAAGAAGCAACAATAAAATCCTTTTCACTATTTATTGGTAGATGGAATGAAAAATGAAAACTGTGACCTTATAAATATGATGCGGTGCCTATGCAGAGTTGACGGAAATAAAATAATTCACTATTATTGACGCTATAGAGATGAGGGCATCGTCGACCGCGTGTCTTTCTCGTGTATTTTAGTTTATATCTCGCTGAAATCGTTATGTAGAATCATGGAAAAAAAACATTGACTAAATTCACAATCTGTCTTCTTTTCAAAACCTCTATTGTTGGAAGTATTCATTTTTTAAATTAGGTTAAATGAGCAAGAAATCAAACCGCATCACATTTCTTTGTTTTACCTGCATCGGAGGCGTATAGTATCGCTTTCAGCTGAAGATCGCTATTCACGTTCTAAATAGGCTGGATCTGAAGCAGCAACCTCGTTACTACAGGGACACAGGCTTAGTCCACTGAGCCATGCACACAGATATGAGATCCGCTGCTGAAAGTGGCAACACTGGCGCAAAGCTTCAGCTGCAGAGACGTATGCGTGTGCCATATTGCAGCCGATCAGTGTAAACACTACCGACATGTGCTTTTGTTTATTTCAATTACAATGGGCGTATTCACATATTTCTTTACCCAATACTACCTGTCGGATTATCATGTTATTATCATGCGAATAGCGTGACTTGCAAGTGGGTGGGCGATCAGAGCTGCTTCGAGACGCAGGTGCTTAAGTCAGTCACTTTTGTTCTTTCTATTCGTATCACGAAGCTGTAAAAATATATTTAGTTTCTACCTATATATATTTGAAAAGTAAACCGTCCAAGGTTTCTGATGGTGTTTTTTAAATGTGTATATGACAACAACTCGCAGAGTTATTTAAACGGTTTGGCGAAATTTCTGTCAGGTTCCGCATGCGGGACGGCCGACTCCAGAGGGTTAAACATGAATCGCAGTCTTTCTTCATATTTGGACTGCGGAGTTCCTTCTGTGAACGGCCTCCCTCTTTTCCTCCAATAGAAGAAACTCAAGCTACTAGGAGTGAAGGACCAGTCCCTCGCGGAGACAGGCAAGCACAGCAGCAGCACAGAGTCACAGTTCTTTGAGAAGGTGAGTGGTGGCCGCTGGGTGCGTCATTGTTCACTTTCCGCATTGGGTGGGGCTCTGATGTCAGAGACCCGACTCTGTCTGATCCTGCCCACTAGTACCACAGAGAATGTGGTTCTTTGACTGAAGTTGAGTTGCTTTGAAATTTGGACACATCAGCCAGGCCATACTAGTGTCAGACGCAGGAGTGAGAGTCATCTACACGTCCACAGGTGCGCAAAGCTCTCCGCAGCTCTGAAGCCTATGAGAGCTTCCTGCGATGCCTGGTCATCTTCAACGAGGAAGTCATCTCCCGTGCTGAGCTGGTACAGCTGGTGGTGCCCTTCCTGGGGTGAGTTGGGGGGATCGAGGCACCCTGGAGCCTAGCCGTGATATCTGATCCAGGACTTGCTGTAGTCCTAGACTATAGAATTAACAACTGATCAATTTAATCCATTAAAATCGATTATTAAAATAGTTGCCAACTAACTTAATAATCGATTAGTTGGGTCTACGTTGTTATACACAAGTACAGTGGCTACCTCCTAATTTGGGAGCAGTAAGCTAACCAAAGCCGCAGTGGAAGTAAAGCACTCGGTGGATCTATCTAGTCGCTGGATGGCAACCGCCATAAAAGGAAAAGGGTGACGAGAACCAATGGCGTGCCTTAAGTATCTTACGTGATGAATTCTGGAAGAATTGGAAAAAACGTTTAAAAAAATGGCAGAGGCGGACACAGCAGAGTCTTGTTTTAATTCTGCCAGAATTTGATGATAATTAGCTGAAATTAGGTCGGAGGGACACTGATGTATTATGTGACGTAGAGTTTTTGGATTATTTTATGCAATTATTCAGATTACTTAACGGAAATCCTTCACTCAGCGGTGTAGTGGAGCGTATATGCACATAGACGCCATTTACGCACCTTTTAAATTTACAAAACGGCATTTACTTACCAGTTTAATCACTGGTGTCATTTACAGCCATGTTGGTCATTTTTATGCTGATGAGCCAAAGCATAGATACAGATATAATGAAGATATAATATTGACCACCTTTGTAAAAATGGTTCATGTCAAGGTCTGGGATATGTTAGATAGTAAGCTAACGTTCAGCACTCGTCGTTGACATCTTGAACATTGAAGAAATGGGCAGGATCTGGTTGACTTTGCCAAGGCTAAGTCATTATGGCCAGACAGCTGGGTCAGAGCATCTCCAAACCAGCAAGGCTTTTGGGCGCTCATGGTCAGCCATGAAGAGACCCTACTGAGAGCGGGAGGAGAGAAAAACCGCAAACCATTGATAGGGCGTTATGCAGCCAAGACTTGTAGATGTGAATGTGAATGTGGTCCAGACCAGCAGAAGGGCTACTGTGGCACAACTGGCAGATAATTTTCACGATTGGCTGGGGATGTAATGACACACCCGACTCACGATTCAATATGATTCACGAGTTCACGATACGATTTTCTCGCAATTTTTTTAACAGAATGATCTGCAGACAAATTTATCCAAAAATATTCTTTTATTTAACGTGTCCTCTTCTTAACTGTGCAAGTGAAATTGAATAAAATGCTGTTTAGCTCCCAAAAAAATCCCAAATTAAAATAAAAAAATCTTCAAATAAATGGTAATGCTTTATATTAGCTGCACCGTCATAATGCTTTTATATTGCATTCATAAAACTTTCAGTACATCTCATTAAGTATTCAGAAATTATTCATAAACATCATGCATGTATACCTTAACATCCTAACATCCCTTAACAGCTTTAATATACATTAATACCAAACATTACATGATAATACAATTATAATGTCTTAACTGTTAAGGGATGTTAGGATGTTAAAGTCTACTTGCATGTTGCTTATGAATGTTCTATGAATGCATTATGAAGGTGCACTGAAGGTTCTATAAATGCATAATGATCTATGCATTCTGAAGGTGCACTTAATATAAAGCGTTACCAAATAAACTAAGGCTTGCATGTACAGCTTTTTAGCGTGGTTTGCCGTTTTAATAATTTTCGCTTTGGTGGTGGTGAATTGAACTCACCGAAGCATGTTTGTTGTGCTATTTGTGCACGTTATCAGTTTTTTACCATGTTTGCACACAGTTTTTGTCTTGTCTGCCATTTTCCTGGGTAATTACCGGAAAGCAATTTAAGATCGGGGAGTGTGTCCTCAATTTAAAATCCGCTTGCCATGTCGCGTTCGGACAAAACCACGAAAAAAATTCACGTATGACATCGACGTGAATAAGCGGTGACATCTGACGTCCAAATGACGTGAAATCAAATGTAATATTACACCAGTTTTTCTGTTAAGTAAAGTATCGTGAAATACTCCTAAAGTAGCGATTTTATTTTCCACATCGACCGGTTTAAATCGTCATACATTTGCATCGATTTTTAACCGATTCGCGATTCATCGTTACATGCCTATGATTGGCACAGGAGTAATATTTCACTACACACAGTGCATCGGGTCCTGCTCTGTATGAGCTATGCAGCCACAGACCGGTCAGAGTACCCATGCTGAGCCCTGTACAGCGTACGATGGGCATGCAAGCATCGGAATTGAATCTTGAGGCATTGGAAGGTCGCCCGGTCCGATGAATCCCGTTTTCTGTTGCATCATCTGGACGGCCGGGTAGATGTTAAGCATCTGTGGGATGCATTAGTCCAGCAAGTCCATTTCACAGCTATGTAGCTCCAAACGCTGCAGGTCTCTCATGACTCATCACACCTGTGACAATCGTTACATTTACCTGCCATTTGCGCCACAGTAACCCGTCTCTCAGTGCCATCTGGGATTGACTTCACTCACATCCTGCGTCAATGAGTCTTGGTCAGACACCCCAATGATAGTTCATGGTTTTTCCATCCTCGGACCACACTCAGTGGTTTTGGAGATACTCTGACCCAGCAGTCTGGCTATAATGATTTGGCCTCTGTGAAGGCCACTCAGATTTTCACCCCCTGCCCATTTCTGATGCATCTGACACATCAACTACGAGTACTGAATGTTAGCTTACCATCTAATACGAGCTGGTTTGCGATGAGACACGTCCTGCACTGGTCTGGAAGCATGACCACTGAAAACATTAATAACTCCAGCTGTGAGCTAAATAAATAATACAAAGTTAATAAAACAAAATGATTTAACTCACTATTCTACATTAATAAATCATATTTTATCAGTGCAAAAATACTAGGAACGATGTATTGCAAGTTCGTCCCAAGTTGTATTCAATGCACAATTTTTTTAATTGGCATAGTCACATCGTGAACTTTTAAGTCAGTGCACCCACAGGAATTGGTGAATCTTACCATCCCTACTTACGACTATTTCAAGCTGTCGGTCTGAAAGAACTTTTCATACTCGGATATCGTAAACAAAGTACAAATCAAAGCACTGTGAAACGCAAAGCCCGTCATCCGAGAGGAGAGAATCCCACTGACTGCCGCACGACGCTGTGTCAATCCATCTCACAGGAAATTCCCTGAGCTCTTCACCTGGTTTAAGAACTTCCTGGGGTACCGAGAGTCGACCCACATCGAGACCTTCCCCAAGGAGCGAGCCACCGAGGGCATCGCCATGGAGATCGACTACGCCTCTTGCAAGCGCCTCGGCTCCAGCTATCGGGCACTGCCGAAGAGCTACCAGCAGCCGAAATGCACGGGCAGGACGCCCCTGTGCAAAGAGGTGAGGCGGGGGCCTGCCCCTCACCTGCCTGCTAAGCGTGCGGAGCTCAAACAAGTCAGAATGCCACGTATACCTTACTGGCTGACCCCCCCCTTACCTGATGGCTTTCAGGTGCTGAATGATACGTGGGTGTCTTTTCCATCCTGGTCTGAAGACTCCACCTTCGTCAGCTCAAAGAAGACGCAGTACGAGGAACACATCTACAGGTGTGAGGATGAACGGTTTGAGGTGAGGAGAACCTTCTTCATCATTCGGGACCCCCGACAGAAAATGGGATTAAAATCTCGGCCCGTAATTGACACAATCCAGCTGGAATGAAAGGTGTATCGTTTCATTGTCTGTTGCCTGAGGAATGCTGAGTTTGTTCTGAACGTTATATATATATTTTTTTCTTTCTTCTTTGATTTTTAAATAAGGTTTTTTAGTGTGTGGATGGTTTGCAGTAAAGCCTGACAGCCCCCCCTCCCCAATTCCTTTGTCCCCCAAACATCTTGTAGCTGGACGTGGTGCTGGAGACCAACCTGGCCACCATCCGCGCCCTGGAGTCGGTGCAGAAACGCCTGTCCCGCATGACGGCCGAGGAACAGGCCCGCTTCCGCCTCGACAACAGCATGGGCGGCTCCTCCGAGGTCATCCACCGCAAGGCCATCCAGAGAATATACGGAGACAAGGCACCCGACATCATCGATGGCCTCCGCAAGAACCCTGCCATCTCCGTCCCCATCGTGCTCAAGAGGTGAGGGGTGCCGCTAGCTGTAGAGCTTGGAGTCAGGCCCTGGGGGTGTAGTCCCTGTTTTCACCCCCCGTATGGGTTAGAGGTCTATTGGCTGATGGGACTCAGTACGGCTCCAAAAGCTTATTGGCTTGAGTTAACATCAGCAATCATTGGCGCTGTCAGCCTCTCTTTGTTAGTTACATTTTTTTTTTTTGTCTCGTGTAGGTTAAAGACCAAGGAGGAAGAGTGGAGGGAAGCCCAGAGAGGCTTCAACAAGATCTGGAGGGAGCAGAACGAGAAGTACTACCTGAAGTCACTGGACCATCAGGGCATCAACTTCAAACAGAACGACACCAAGGTTCTGCGCTCCAAGACCCTGCTGAATGAGATCGAGACCATATATGATGAGGTAGGAGGACTCCGTGATTCTCCGCCAGTGCATTTATAGTTTCGGAAGCCTGTTCGCTGTTTGGAACGGAGGAGTGTTTTGTGCTCGGTCGGTTGTTGTAGGATACACTGTCAACAGACCTGCCTCGCTGTCATCGTAGAAGGAGACACTGCACTGCACTGCACTGCACTGCTTTGCAAGCTCAAGTTTGCAACAACTAGTTTTTTTTCCCCAGTTGCATGTGTGGTGTTTGTGCATGTCATGACAAGCTGTCCACTAGAGATGCCCCTATCCGATATTTGGATCGGTATCTGCGCCAATCCAGACCTAGTTGACGGATCGGATATCGGCCATGCGTGACCTATCCCCGTTCTGTATGTACTTATTTAGTTTTTCGCAATCTCTGAAAAGAGAGTTCAATCGCACGACAGCTCTTTCCCGTTTCACATGTGTTTTTTGTGGCATTCAAATCGAACGCTAACGCTGCCCCTCAGTATTTTTTGCTACTCAGTGGGTGTGAGTACAGTGACTTCCACCTGCTGTGACATCATGCACAAACCTTTCGCAGTACGAGGAGCGTAAGATAAGACTTTAAGATAAGACGTAGTATTTTACGCTTTTAACAGAAACCAGTAGCATAGCGATTTGCAGTCTTTGTAAAATAAAGTTTTGAGGGGTGGGAATAGCATTTAATGGACAATCCCACTTAAAGCAAACGCAACTGTGCGAGACAAAAAAAAAACAATGGATGATTTGGGAGTCCCTATCTTGGACTGATTTACGAACTCGCTGCAGATACAAGAGGGGCTGCCATCGCAACAAAAGTGTAACCGAGCTGACATCAATGGGAGAGAAATTGTGTTAAGATTTTAAGCATTTGCCACTTGTGTATACTTGCTTTGAAGATATTCGTATCGAACTGCAAATGCCCCAAAACGCTTAAAACAAGACGTACAAACGAGGTGGAACAGTACAGTATGTATGTTTGTAGTAGCCTCATTAAATATTCTTTGTCATACATGTCATACATTTTGTCATCTGCATTTACTGGCTTAAAAAATTAATATATAAAGTATAACAAAGTAAAAAGAACTCTTGTATCGGAATCGGTATCGGAACTGAAAAAATTTGGACCGGCCCATCCCAACTGTCCTGCACACATGGCCTGAAGATCTGGGACTGTTTATATGCTTTCAGATTGGATCCACTGTCTTTTTGGATCCTGACACTCTGAACTTAGCACTTTAAGGCTTGTATAGACCCATTTTATTAGGACATGAAAGTAATGTGAACTCGGACTGAGTCTTCAAACGATTTATGCCTATTTTAAGCAAGCAGTACACATGAGTATTTTAAAAGCACTGGTTGTATTGTTAATTTAGTAATATTTCATTTCTTCAGCCAAAGATTGGCCCAGATATCGAGATCTTAACATGGTACCTTTTACTAGAGCAGGAAGCTGCATTCGTCATGCAGTGTGACTAGGCATACTGGGAACCCAGCAAGCTAGAGGTCACAGGTTATATCTCTTTCACCTCATTGTTCTCCTGATTTTTGCTAAATTAATAACTCTGTGTCCTTCTCAAAGATGAATGGTCCTCATTGTTTTTCCTTCCCCAGCGGCAAGAGCAGGGTTCTGAGGACAACACGGCGCCCCCTAGTGGGCCACACCAGACCCTGCTATACGAGGACAGCCAGATCCTGGAGGACGCAGCCTCCCTCATCATTCACCATGTGAAGCGGCAGGCCGGCATCCAGAAAGAAGACAAGTACAAGATCAAGCAAGTGGTGCATCACTTTCTGCCGGACATGTTGTTCGCCCGACGCGGGGAGCTGTCCGACCTGGAAGAGGAGGAGGAGGAAGAGGAAGCCGACCTGGATGAGGCTGGTGCCAAGAAACCCAACGGACTGGCTCCCGGCGGGAGCAGCAGCAGGGGGAGCCCGGCCAAGTCCAAGCTCCTGTTCGGCGGCACGGCGGCTCAGAAGCTGCGCAACACCGACGACGTCTATAACCTCTTCTTCGTCAACAACAACTGGTACATTCTGCTGCGGCTGCACCAGACGCTGTGTTCCCGGCTGCTGCGGATCTACAACCAGGCCGAGCGGCAGATCGAGGAGGACTGCAGGGAGCGAGACTGGGAACGCGAGGTGCTGGGCCTCAAGCGGGAGAAGGGCGACACTCCCGCCGTACAGCTACGTCTCAAGGAGCCCAGTGAGTCCGACACGTCTCCGTCACCGACGCGGGACATGCCGTCTGCTTTACAGCTGGGCCAGCCCTGTCTCGCATGAGGTCCAGAATGATAAGCTATTGCATACCTCTCTAATAAACGCCCCCCCCATCCCGTTCACAGTGGACATCGAGGTGGAGGACTATTACTCTGCCTTCTTGGAGATGGTGCGCAACCTGCTGGATGGTAACATGGACTCCACCCAGTATGAAGACTCCCTGCGTGAGATGTTCACCATCCATGCATACATCGCCTTCACCATGGACAAGCTCGTCCAGAGCATTGTCCGTCAGGTGCGTCCTGGGCCCAGTCACCAGGGAAGGGGCTGAGGGAGGTAAGGGGGGTGCCGGTGTTCCTTCCAGCGCCCTCTGTTGGTGGTATTTTTAAGCCTTGGTTAATGTTTCTCATCAGCTTTCATAACGGTGCTCCTTTTTCTCATTGGTTTTGGACAAACCTCCATCCTCCAGATATTTGGTTCTAGATGATCGTTCCTCACTCCGCTATGTTCCCGCAGCTTCAGCATATCGTGAGCGACGAGATCTGCGTCCAGGTGACCGACCTGTACTTGGCAGAGTGCTCCAACGCGGCGGCCGGAGGCTCCCTGTCCACGCAGGCCTCCAGAGCGACCCCCGAGGCGGCCTATCAGCGCAAGGCCGAGCAGCTCATGTCTGATGAGAACTGCTTCAAGGTGAGAGGCCCCCGGCCTGCCCCTCCGCCCGCATCCACAAAGACGCCGTGTGTGAAGCTGCAGTGCTCTGTTCTCTGTGCAGATGATTACTCACTGGCCAGTGTTAAGGGCTGCCCCCCTCCCCCCCGCAGTACCTGGAGTTCATCTGTGATACCTCTCTCTCTCTCCTCTCTGTCTCGCCCCCTTTCCTCCTCCTCCCTCTCTCTTGCTCTCCCCCTCCCTTCCTTCTCCCTCCCCCAGCTAATTTTCATTAAGAGCGGTGGTCAGGTACACCTCACAGTGGAGCTTCTGGACACAGAGGAGGATAATTCCGACGAGGCCATGGAGACGGAGGTGAGTGATGACTGCTTCGGCCAGTCCCCCCCAGCGTGGTGACGCCCGGTCCCGCCCTCCGCAGTGTCCGTGCGTCGTTACATTCTCCCTCCTCCGTATTACTGCTGTTCTGAACCTGACGGCCGTGTCTATCTGGATGCCTCTGCTCTGTACTGTCTGCCATGATGGATAATATCGAGGTAACTGGCTGCTTTTATCTCACAGCGCTGGTCAGACTATGTGGGCCGGTACCTGAATTCTGACTCCACCTCCCCGGAACTACGAGAGCATCTGGCCCAGAAGCCCGTGTTTCTCCCCAGGTGAGAAAACGACGCAGGTAGCGTTATTTGGGTGGGTTTAAGCCCCGCACCCCGGGCCAGCTGGTCACGGTTTCCCTCTGGGCACAGGGGGCTCTCTGAGCTAAGCTTTTGCATGAACAGAATTCTGGCTCACAGGACACTTTGATCTGCAGAAAACCTAAATCCAAAGAGAAGGATTTGTTTTTATTCTCTCCTCACTGTCTAGTTCTCTTTGCAAGAGTGCCTTAAGCGAAAAAACCTTAAACCTTACTGTCGGTTCGTATTTGAGGGAAGGTCGCGGCCCATGGCCCCACCGGCGTCTTCAAACAGCTGCTGCTTCCTGCTAGCTGGCAGTCAGGGGGTTCACAGCCAGTTCACGCATGTCGGTGTGAAACCCCAGATCTTTCTGACATCAGGCTGTAACGTCCCGCGTAAGTCTGCTCTGTGCCTTTTTTTCTTTTCACGAGGGCCTTATCTGTCTCTTCCACATAAGGAACCTCCGTCGGATACGGAAGTGCCAGCGAGGGCGCGGGCAGCAGGAAAAGGAGGCCAAGGAAGGCGGGAAGAAGGTTGTGGAAGGTGCGGAGAACATGGAGTGCATGTTCAAGCTGAACTCCTACAAGATGGTGTACGTCTTTAAGTCTGAGGACTACATGTACCGCCGCACTGCTCTGTCGCGAGCCCACCAGGTACCTCCCCCCCTTCTGTTCTCTCTTCTGATTGGTAGGGCCCTGGCTAAGAAAGCCATTTGTGATTGGTCTCTGTACACTGTACCTTTCCCAGTCCCATCAGAGGGTGAGTACGAGGTTGCACCAACGCTTCCAGGCCTGGGTGGATGGCTGGGTGCAGGAGAACGTGACGGCGGAGATGGCAGGCGACTGCACGCGCTGGCTGATGGGCGAGCGCCGCGACGGGCTGCTGCCTTGTACCACCAACTGCCAGCAGGAGGTGCTGCACTTCATGGGCATCAACAAATACCGTGTGACATACGGCCCTCCGCCAAAGGCCCCCTGAGGGCCGAAGGGCTTCGCCGAGGTTCTGGAGGGACTGGGGGCATGCAGGTGGTCGGGGGCACTAGGGGCAGAAGGTGATGCAGGGAGGATCCAGCACTAACTTTGACAGGATGTAGTCATGCGCACTGTGCTGTGGCTCGCCAGCGGTAAAACTTTTTAACAGCATTTTAGCTGTACCTGCTTTTGCAGGGCCTTGGTGCCAAAAGAAGAGAAACGCCCTGAGAGTCTGAGTCCACCTCGCCTTCTGCCTGATCTCTCCAGCTGCCAGGCTCCCAGGGTCAGGTGACGTTGGGGCTTCCAGCCTTGTGAGCAAGGGTTCCTGAGGCTGACAGGATGTGATGTCATCAAAGCCGTAGCGGCACAGGGCTTTGGTATGAAGTCTCCAAGAAGTCCTTTTGTGTGAAAAGGACGATTAGAAGTAAGAAAGAAATAATAGAGTAAAATCACCGATTTTTTTTTTTTTTGGAAATACATTTTAATGCCAAGTGTTTTGGGGAGAAGTACACTTAATTCGGAGTTTTGCGTTGGGGGGGAAATTTTAAATTTTGTCACCTTTCACTGGTGTGAAGTGCATGGACTGAAGGAGCACCAACGTCCAGGCTGGTGGCTGCCAGCTGCGTTCAGAGGTCAGGCCTCCAGATCGGGCATCAGGGTGAAGACTAGTTTGGTTATTTTTAGTACCTTTTTCTGAAGAGAGGTGGCCTTAAGGAAAACACACCTGACACCAACAGGATTATGGGTAGTGAGGCAGCACTTGTAGCCGCTATTGTAAAAAAAAATAATAATAGAGCAAAAAAATTTTAAAAAGAAAAAAAACTTTAAAAATAGTTATAGCTGAATCAGAGCGCTTGTCAGTTCTGGTCTCAGACTGTAATGTGTATAGCTTGTGAGTGTCAGTTTCTGACATGTGTACTGATGCATATTACCAAGCTTGCCCAGCAACCCCAGTACAGTGCGGCCCAGACCTAGGAGGAGTTGGGTTGGACCCCCCCCACACCACCACCCCTGCCCCAGTGCATTGTAAATAACCTGTAAATAATGCCAGACCTTTTTATTACGGAGATCTGCATTGATGTGCTAGCATACTTTACAGGCTTACTGTGGACTTCAGTGAGAGGAGCTAAGAGATAGTACGTATATTAAAAATGCAAGACAGTTTATTACAGTTTTTACCAAAGGGAATTGATGATGATAGTTTTTTTTTTGTGTGTGTGTGTGTGTTTTCTTTTTTAATTGTGCAAATGTTCATTTGAGAAGTAGAAATTTATCCAGGATTTTTCAAATGGAAGTTTTTATAGTATTTTTTCATAAAATGTGTAAAAAGTAAATAAAAAGACCAGGTTCCAATTTGGCTTTTATCTGGTGACATCGGCCGCTGCCTGTTTGGAAACGCTACAGGCTGGCAGGTGGTAAAGGGTGCGGATCCAAGCTTTTCAATCGAACCCTGGACACGGGGCCGGTCCGCTTCATCTGCGGAGTGTTTTCATTGTCCCTGTTCTTACTTTCTCCCCCTCCACGACCTGGATAGATTTCTGCTGAAATTACACAAACACGTTTTTAAAGTCACAAAGCATGTCTCTTTCTGTGGATTATCATAGCCCCTTTATTTCAACCTTATTTAAAGAATAATAAAAACAACGTTTGTAGTTGATGGCTTCTGCTCGCGTGTCATTGACCCACCGTGTCTGTGTCTTGTCCACATGCTTCTGCTTGGACGGTGGCTGTGGAATTGACTCTTCTTGGACCTGTAAATGAGACCCTTACAGTTGTTTGTTCAGGATGATACTGTATCCCTAAAGCCAGGGACGCGCCAAGCCGATTTTTGGCCGCTGGCAGATACGGTGTGTTTGTATCGGTATTGAAGCTCTTTGGTGAAACTTCATTCACTGATTTGTGCTGTATATCAACTGTCACCTCCGCTGCTGTGTTCAGGCACAGATTTTCACAATCGATGGCAGGGACAGGATCCAATCGTTCATCGGCATCAGCCGGCGCTAGTTTTTCTGCTGTTCGCTTGGTGCGTACACAGCATTATGGGAGACCCTCTCACCTGAAACTAAATTGTCCAGTAAGTTTTCATAAAGTTACCCTATGTTAAGCATTATATTTGATGTTGATTTATGGACGTGCTGCAGAATATCAGGTTGAAGAATTCAAATAGGCCTTTAAATACATTCTAAATAGCATCTGTCAGATGGGTTGAGCGCTCCCCCCAGTGGTGATGGCCTGAATTGTCATCGGCTTTCGATTGTTGCCTGAAGCTGTTAAATTTCCAGAGAGCAAGCTGTTGCTGCTGTTCGTACCTCAGAGGCCCACAGAATAACCCACCAGGGGATTGCCGTAGCAACGCTGCTCACATTTACTCAGCGTAGGGGGGGGCATTGCACTAAAGGTCTGTCTCTAAGCAGACGTTCCACCAAAGTGCCCCAAAACCAAGCTGATCTCACTGGGTGTCAGATGCCGGGCGTGACGGCAGACTGCTACAGAATACTGAATGCTCACTGATTTGTGCTGCAGTGTCTGGCAGTACAGTAAATAATGTACTGCATGGTGCCAAGCAGTCTTCTATACCACACACAGTGCTGTATATTTCCTGTCTGTAATGCTAAAAGGTTAAAGAATTACCGTGGGAAAAGTCGTTGGCTGTTTGTAAAGCATATTTCATCCCCTGATAGTTTGTTTCAATCTAGATTATCTGCTGATATCTCGTTCAGGCAGGAACCTTTTTGTGTGTAGCTCATGCATGTAGCGCTGCTTTTCTGCCACCAGGGGGCTAAATCTCGCTGCACTGCAGCAGACGCGCTCTCCAGCTGGAGAGGCTGCCGCTTTCACGGGATTGATCCCGGTGGGAGAGGGTTCAGGGGAGGTGAGTCGCTGCTGCTCTCTGCAGTGGAGGATCGGATCTATAAGCACAAAACCACCTGCTTTTATCACTGCCGCGGGCTGGGCTTTAAACGATTTATATGCAAACGCTTGAGGTACAAAAGGAACACGTGTCTTGTGTTAAGAATAAAAAAAAAACTTTTTTTCGGAGATATGCACCTACAACTAATGGGCATCTGGTCAAGTGCCCTGCTATAATTGTCATTGTGAAATTAGATCTACACTGTGTGAAAACAATCGCGGAGTTTGGCTTCTGGCGGAGATCAGATCACCGCGCCGACCTGCTGCACTCGACAGCGTACAGCGCTGCTTCCGCCCGCCGATGAGGGGCGTCGGCTCACATTACCCCAGTAGCCGGGGGGCTGATGGCTAGCTGGACTGACGTACAGCTGGGACCCATCTGCCACCGGCGGAGTTAATGAAGCCCTGTCCGAATCGGGGATTGCGGTCCAGCCGTCTGATGTTCGGGTTGCCCTTTGATGCCTTTCAACACAACATTTATTATAAGGGGCGTGGGCATAAAAATGGCAACGATTTTCGGGGTGGTGTGAACTGAAGAACCTTACGGGGGTGTGGGGGGAACAGTATCATTTAATCTGACAGGTGGGCGATGGGAAACATTCATTTTTTGCTTCAGATACTTTTTTATGACACTTAACATACTTAACTGCAGCTATTTCGAAGAACACGTGCATGTTTTTGCCTGATTAAAGATTTTTGAAAAGATATTAAGTGGTGTGGAACTGTTATGAAGTCTCCCAGAAGGTCCCTGGGTGTTCCTGGAGCAACTGCCAGTGAGCTGGGTGTAGCAGACAAGAGCTCTGAGAAGCACACAAAGACGTTTTCACCTTCTTTCCAAGCCGTTTCCATATCACATCAGGGCTGGGCTCCAAATGGCAAAAAAAGCCTTGATCTGTTATTTGAACTATCCACACACAGTGCTTGTTATTATTACAGAAATATTTTGTAACACTTCTTTAAGTACAGTCATCATAATTCATTATAATGCATTCATGAAGTATTATAAACATGGCTATAAATGTTTATGTAGCAACATTACAAATTATAGCCATGTTTATTATGCATTATGAATGCTTTATGAAGCTCTCATCTATAATGCAATACCGATAGCTTCATAATACATTATAATGGTCAGTATAAGAATTAAGGATGCTGTGTACTGCATTATGAAGGTATCTATAGTGCATTATAGATGAGAGCTTCATAAAGCATCCATAATGCATAATACACATGGCTATAATGCTTTTTCATAAATAGTTATAGCCATATTTATAGTACTTAATGTATTATGATGCATTATACATGACTGCATAAGTAAAATGTCACCAAATATTTCTACTCATGCAAAAACTCATGAGCAGCACAGAAGTGACAGTGGCACTGTTTGATTTTCACAAATGTGCATCAGCTTACTGCCGTTCTTTAGTACATTTGTACACATTTATACAGCCAGGCAATTTTACAGGAGAGAGAATCAGAATTACACTAACCTTCTACCTGGGACTCTAACCAGGTAGACTATGTTAGCATGGCTGTGTGTAAACAGGCCAAACTGGTTTCAGCATCCACGTGAATACATGACAACAGTACGCTCAGTCTTCAGGATGAAGCCATCTTTTTCTGAAAGACGGCCGAGTCCACTGCTGCTTTTTTAAATAAACCACCCTGCCACTCCAGGGGAGAAGACAAGGTATAGAAAGTCAAGGGGTCATTTTTGTGCCAGAAAATGTCTGACCTCATGTTTGACCCCCCCCCAGCTCTGCTCAGTATGTTTATTTTGCATCCTTGGAAAACATTCAAATTGCTAAGAGGTTGGCGTAAGCAGCGTCTCGACACTGTCGGGACTGCAAATATCTGTCTGAGAACTTAATCATAACATGACACTAAAAGCTGAGTAAATGATAGGAAAAGAGCAGAAGGATTAGCCTGCAAAGGCTTTCAAGGCATTCAAAGGTAATAAAAGCCCCTTCACTCTCCTCCAAGCCATCTGTGTTCTGTCGTCTTAACGGTTTTTGATGAGCGTATCAGTTCGTGAGAAAAACATTCATATTTTATTTTTATAATGGTGCCTACAATTACAGTGTTTTTCAATACCTATAGAAATAGTTCTTTATGGACCGGCCTTTTGGAATTAGCTGGACAATGGGCGGGACGGGTACTGACAGTAACGGCATTCCACTGTCCCATTGGAAAGTAGTTCCAGACGGCTGGAAAAAACAATCTTTTGCTCATTAAGGAAAATAGCCTCTTGTTTTCATGGTCTCTGTGGGGTTCAGACTGGGCTTAAGACATCCGTTGTATTTCTTCTCCCATGGGGCTGTGGGCTGCATTTAACTATCTGAGGGAGTTACATCTTGTTAAGGTGAATCTCAGGTCCCTCATCCAAAAGCCACGTCGCATGATTTTCTTTGTCATTTTCTGGATACAAACGCCCTCTTCCCTCAACTTCCCCGTCGCTCATCGTCACCAGTGAAAATTCTCTGGAGCCCGAAATGCAAAATCTTCTACAGCTGCTAAGCTACAACATGGGAGCACCTCCTTTGAAGAGCCCCTCTCTGTTTCCTGGATCTTTCCGCCGCACGGGAGATTCACATGGCTTCTGGAAGTTCAAGAGGTGTGATCATGGCTGTACGGCAGGGAAACGCCTCCAAGTTCTGAGAGGGAATAGTGACCTACATCAGTTTACACCAGTTTAAGGAACTCTGGGCTCATGGGTGGTGGTAGCTGGGGTCTTGAAGGGACGAAACCACTGCTGAATGCAAATGTCACCATTGTGGGCAAATAAAGTCTGTAATACGTAGCAGCTGTGAGGTATGTAAGACTCCCCCATACAATGATTGCTGTCATCTCATTCCGGCTGTCAGTTTGGTTTTCTGAGGAATCGCATTAAGGAAATGCCTTGGAAAGTTGGACCCGCAGAACCCCAAAGGGCCTCGGAGGGCCTGACATTACAGGGTGAGTTATGATGCATCTGAGAGCGAAGGCTAATGGGCCATTTCGTTTTTAATTTCATTTTGCTGGGATGGCAGGTTTTGAGCAGAGGGAAAGAAGAGAGAAGATGATGCTTAACCGTTTCTTACTTGACTAAGGCAAACATTGGCCTACAACTACCTTCATGCCAAGGTAATGATGTTAGGGTAGCAGACACTTGAAAGCATAGTAAGGTCTGTATCTTTTGTGGAACTAGCTGTATTCTGATGTCAGGGGAGGGAATCTTTCTATATGGCATCATAGTCATACTGAGAATACTGCCTGGAGTCTAGAGAAATGTATAAAGCCAGAAGCAACAGTAATGCTCTTTTGGGAAGTTGAGCTAGGATGTCTATACCTGCCTTGCAGTCTGCTGTCTCACAAGATGTGAGCACTGCCTATGCACTGCAGAACTCATTAATTCGTCAGGTAGACGCTGCAAAAGCCAGAAATGTACCGGGTTTAGATGAATTTGACAAAAACATTTGTTCCAAAAGCGTTTGAGCATCATGTGCTACCATCCAGACAGCATCTTTTTCAAAGAAGGCCTTGTATATCTCAGCAAAACTATGCCAAACCACATTCTGCAAGTATTCTGCAACAACACTATGGCTCCATAGTAGAAGAGTCTGGGTGCTTGACTGGCCTGCCTTTAATCCAGACCTGTCACCCACTGAAACATTTGGCGCGTCATGAAACGTAGAATACGACAAAGGAGACCCTGAACCGTTGTGCACTTCCAAGCCTAGATCAGGCAAGAACGGGACAACATTTCAGTTTCAAAATTACAGCAACTGGCCTCCTCAGTGCTCAAACGTTTACAGAGTGTTGTTAAAAGAAGAGATAATGCAACAGAGGTAAACATGCCCCTGTCCCAGATTTTTTTAAACATGTTGCTGGCATCAAATTCAAATTGAGCATATTGTTTTATGTCAAATAGTTACAATATTTGACGTTGTCTTTGTTCTATTTTCAATTAAATATGCTTTTATACGATTTGCAAATCATGGCATTCTGTTTTTATTCATATTTTACACAGCATCCCAACTTTTTTTTAGAAATTGGGTTGCAAAATCATGACATATCTGTTGTGTAAATGCAGTTGACGTGAAGCTGCCTGTCACCTGGTTACAGCAACAATCCCAGAACTGCGCAGCAAGCCTGAAGTCCACAGAGCTGCAGTTGTGTCTCTGGTCTGGGTTCCTCTCTCTCGGTGTGTGACGTAGCGATTCAGCTATTCTGCACACACATCCGCTCCCTCCAGCTGAGTTCTCTGTGTTGGATGGAACACCTGATCACTGGGTTTCATTACTGATATTTATGATCTCTCTGATAACATCTTGAATGCAACCTACAAAAAGACATAGCAGAGAGGAACTATAAAACCGTGACAAACAGTCAGTGCTGACTTAACACGTTAAGCTTACATCTATACTTTGCTGCAAATGCATATTTTGGTGGCTACAAATTCAATCTAAGCCAATCAGAATCTGTCGGATATCTGTGTACGGTGAAATATAGCAGAGTGCTTTCTCATGTTAACGAAATGAAGGCATCATTATAGAATCAAGGTGACTGTCACCCACAGTGGCTGTATTGGTCCTCTTCAGTCATCCACAGTTAGGTCACTGTCACACAAACACCTCTCATGGCTGGGTGAGTCAGTGAAAAGAAAGTTTGGTCATGCAAGACACTCTGTCTTAACAACTTTTTGGTTAACAGTTTAACATCAGATTAACTTAGACACATTAGATTCTGTAAACATAACTACCCACTAGCTGTATTTTTCAGTAACATGATTAGTGCGGTATGCTGTAATCACCAAGACATGAAACATCTGCAAGAATAAAGTATCAGATGAAACGCTTTTATTTTGATTATGTACACATGGCAATTACATTCTTGTGCTTCTATTTGTATATTTTCTAAGTTAAACATATAAGTAGTTCTTCTTTATATAACCATGACTGTGTGTAGAATAAGCACAAAAAAATCTGTCACAAATTACATTACTGGTACTTCAAATCTTGCGTGTATACTGGGTCTGTAGTTGAACATGGGGAGAAGACGTCCATCGCTGGCTTTGATGTGTATGTGAGCAGAGCAGACTCTCTCAGAAATGCAAAGAACAGGCTGTGGGGAGCAGGGGAATCAGCCACAATGCTGAGGCCTACCATGGGAGGGTTGGAGGAAAGGCGACCAAACTGCATTCTCATTGGTGAGTTTATCTCTCATTCTGAATCTTGCTGCCTGGAGTGTTGGGAGGGTGCGGGGGGGGGAGTTGAGTTCTCGTCTCCTGTGGGAGCGTCTGGAATCCTCCCTCACTACACTGAGCTGGGGGGACGGCAAAGGGGGTGGTTGTACCCCCCGCTCTTTTCAGACAAAGAGCTCGGCAACACAGGACCTCAGAAGCATGCTAACAACGTTAGCCTGGGAAGCGGAGTCTTGTTAGGGCTGCTCTGCGGGGTTTCCACATGGCTTAGTTCGGGTGCGGGGGGCATATCCATCACGCGTTGTGGGACAGGCATATTATCGGCTCACCAATGAGCCGTCGTTGTGATTTGTCAAGCACCCCCCAAACCC
>JAODKE010000020.1:16942096-16965012 GCA_026779605.1 Mormyrus hasselquistii | reverse complement strand
GGGGGGGGGGGGGGCGGGGGCAGGGGGGGAGGGGCGGGGTGGGGTGGGGGGGGTTGGCAGGTGCACACAGCTGGGCGGCGATGCCCACGCCCGCATCCCGGGAGGAGGCCCCTCCCTCATGTGCCTTCACTCCCGCATGTAAATCCGTGTGCAGACGACATCGTCAGCCCCGAAGATCTGCATCGAGAGAGAGATGTTTGAGCACCGTCACCAAGATGGCGTGAAAAGCATTAATGTCACAGGATGCCTGAGGATGTCCCGGCGGTCAGAGTCAGCCAGTTCAGGGCCACAGAGTAAAAGTCCAGACCAAGATTTTGTGTCAACCCACAAGTTGACCAAGGAGTCACAGAGTACTCAACTGGTTGTTTGAAATAAGATGTTGGTTTGGATTTTTACTTTCTAGACCTGAACTATCCACCTCTGCTAGTGATGCATGAAATTGCTAATTGATCAAAACCTTAAAGCTTTACTTAGCTTACTTTGAATTCTTGGTTCCAGGGACATGGTTGTTGGTTGTCAGCCTGTGCATTTTCTTTAAATGTATCTTAAATGTATATTAAATGTATATTCCTATTCTCTGCCTGTTTGCCTTGTGCTGCCCCTTATATTGTTATGTGTCAAAGCTGAAAATATGATTTGAGCACCATCCCCACTGTCAGGTCTTCAATTGGCAGAGAAGCAGCCAATGTCAGCCCGGGGCTCTCTGTTGGCTAATGTCTGTCTATGGAAGCATCAAGCTGGGCAGATCTAAAGTCACACGTGAGTTCGAGCCTAGCTACCAAATTGGACTTTTCCCTCATTATCTAGCTCTTTCACAATATTTTGATTTCCAGATATGAGTATTTTTTTTCAATGTAATGTCATATGCCGGGGTCTGTTCCAGTTTAGTCCAACTAATCATCAGTGGGACTGTACTGTCACCGCTTGGCTAGGGAGAGAGCGGACACCTTTTTTGAGTTAAGTGTTTTGCGAACCTTATGGGGGTTGCGAAGGTTTTTCAAGTGTGGCCAGGCAGAAACAGGCTTAGGGACCTGGGTATATTTAGATGCCCATTTATGATGAGTTCGCCGGGTGGTTTTCTTGACTCCTGCACATTTGTTTCTACTGGGAGATGACCTTGAAGAGCAGAATAGCTGCAGCTTCCGTGTGACGGGAGAGGGAAAGGGACGGAGAGCCAGGGCACCGGAGAGCTGAGTGCCCCCTCCCCGCCCTGACCCTGTCTCCGTGGAGCAGGGAGTCGCTGCCATTTGGGGAGGGACTGAGAAGCCGGCACGGCGCTGGGGAGCATCTGTGACGTGCATCTGAAAGACTGGGAGGGCCAAGGAGCCATAAGGCCGGTCAAAGCGGCAGGCCAAATGTCCACAGCCCAGAGTGGATAGATCTAAGACAGGATTCTTCTATTTGTCATTTCTACAAGCAGAAGTAGATATAAATTGTTTTTATCTACCTACTTGCTCTTATATGCAATGCAGCTATATGGGTAAGAGTGAAGGTAGTTGTTGATGTCGCTCACGGATTAAACAGTGTTACCCTGCCAACAGTGGGATTTCAACTAGCAACCTACTGGGCATGGGTACAGATTTCTAATCCTGCCTTTACCACTATGTCCAGGCAGGTCAAAAATCCCAGATTGGTGTGATACAAGGTTAAGGTGTGAATCATGAGTCAGAGTATCCCTGGTGATGGATGCTAATTGAGAGCCAGTGTTGAACACCTGGCAGCGAGTAGAAGAATGTCAGTCAAGCAAAGGATTGAAAACTCAATGTGGGATCAGTTCTGTTACATAGCCTTCATCACCGAAGCAGCCCTGGATGAGTCCAGCGCCTGAGACAGCCGGCAACGCTGTCGGCCTTAACGGTGGCCCATCTGAATGTCTCGAATAAAATGCCTGTTCATTCCAATCTGGGCTCACTCAAGTCTAAGAAGAGTCCAGTGAGTTGGGGAGACGATCAAACAGTCCATGTGTTTCTTATCCGTATTTATTATCGACGGAGAAGGAATGTTATGGTGCCGTCACGGGGGGTCCACTAGCGTGGAGGCTGATGTCTTTGTCAACACAGCACATCATTTTCATGAAGCACGGCTATTGCATCGCTTTTCATGTCATCCTGCAAGAAACTGAAGGAAAATGGGCACATGTCTGATCTGCAATAATGAGTTTTTAAGATCTGAGATTTGGTAGCAGTATTGGCTAGTGATCTTCCTTCCTTTGACTGTCTGGCTTCTCCAGTTGAAAATCAGGAACAGAGCTGCTTTTTTAGCTGCTCAAAGCTGAAAACCAGTAACGACGGCAATGTGAAACGAACAGCTGTTAGTGGCACCAGTGAGCTGGTGAACGTTTACGAGTCAGAAGCCTTTATCACACTCTGAGGATTATGATCCAAAAATAGATAAGGACACTGACCCAGAGCATACAGATCTGCTTGATCGCCTCCCGGCTGCCTTAGGGGTTACTTTGGCTCATGGCATTTTATTCTTAAGAGGTATAACCATGGATTTGCTCTCTAGTGCATGAATGTGAGAGAGCTGTAGGCTGCTGGTCTGATTCTCTGGTAAGTACAGCAGGTGTTTACCTGGTCTGAAATTGAACATGAACTTGTTGTTTTACAGCTTATGATCCATTTCACAAGCCTACTAAGTTCTAGGTACCAGGTTCGTGAGATGGAAACTATTTGTGCCAAACTTTATGTGAATATGTGCAAGTATTGCACACATTTTTGAAGAACCGTTTGCCATAGGCACTCTGCTGTCCCTCCAGTGTAGCGTTTCATGTCTGTTTACAGCCTAGAGTGGCTCACATAGCTGTCGATTGAATAGACCAATAACCAGAAAGGAGTTGGCTCTGGTCCAAGAAAGCCACAACTGCTGCCATTACTCTGAAAGAATTGCTATTTATGAAGAAATTAAACGTGAGCTAGAGTGCCCCTGCTCATGACCCTCACCACCCAGAGGACTCTCATTCACTAATGCTTTGTTTATATATCTTCAATTCTATAAACATCTTTATTTCTCCCTGGCATTTCTAAGACATTCCTGGAGGACATTCCTTGACACTAATAAAATGGCCTCCACATTTTATCCTTCCATGCATCTGGCCTATAACTCACACAGATGTGTCCCACCACCTACAAAGTTCTTATTCATGCTGCAGGAAATCAGTAATGGTAGAACAGAGACTTTGGGGCTGGTGATAAAATTGGTGTGTGTGCTTATTTCAGTCACTCGCACGGGCAGCATGGTTCCCCCACTCCTGATAAACATTCTTTTTTGTTGGAAGACATTTGAGCCATATTTCAATTGAGAGCCGATTGAAGATAGGACAAAGTCTTCGGCTGTGTTTGAGCCTGACTTGACAAATTTTCAGACTGTGCTGATGATATCGAGAAATTGTTGCATATAAAAATAATGACTTTTCAAAGTGATTCTTTGAAAGTACTTCACAGCGGTTACATTAGCATGTGACTGGTGTGTGGAGATTGCAGGCCTGTGTAGGTGTTACTCACTAGCATCAGCTCATCGCCCTTCAGCTCTCTGCTCCAGTATGTCTTGGGGCCGTCCCCATCTACTAGTGTCTGCTTACAGTAGATCTTGTTCTCAGTCTCCCAGATGGGCAGACTCTGGAGATGAGATCAAAACAGGGGTTAGATAGGACAAGAAGATTTTCTGCTTGGGGGGCATTCTGATAAAATGGAAGGAGAGCTTTAGCACACAAACACTTGATTTCCGTTCACTCAAGCCACAGCCGTCTGTCACATTATCTTTGAGGTTGTTATTAATTCGTATCAGTCTCCTTGAACGATCCATTGTTTTTACATAGCCTAACCAAATCCTTCCCCATAAACCACAGACAAAATGAGATCTCTCTACATAATTCAAAAAAGGGCCCTTGGGTATCCAGGTGACTTGATTAATTTGGATCTCAGTAGGTCTTCCTTTCTTATACAGAGAAGTCCTCCCCCAAAACTTCTTCATGTTCAAAGGTCAACCATTCTCCGCACATTTGATTTAATTACATTTTTAGTGGATGGGTGGATTAATGGCATTTGTATGCCAAGAATAAAGATTTGGATAATAGCTAAAATGAGTGGGAAAACAGAGGGCTTGTGAATTAAGTTCTCAAACTCAACAATCTATTGGAAGACATCAGCCAAATACAACTATAGTTAACAACACAAAGACCAACAGCACCCCAGGGATAAATGATCTTATTATGACGGTAGTAGTACATTGTTTCTCAGACATTATTTCATTTTGACAAGAATGACGGCATGGAGTGCTTAGAGATTGAATTCTTTAACTAAAACTGCATGACTGAACAAAACCACAGCACCATTAAACATTACTCTCAAAAAAAATCAACTTTCATTTCTTTCATCCTAATTTTTCTTTGGTTTTAATAGCCTTCTATAAGCTTACAAAAACATGTTCTATGCACATATGTACTTGTTACCAGAGCTCTGGGGTAAAAATGTAATTTTCTTTATGAAAACAATCTGGTTTTATGGAGGGTTTTCATAATAAGGTGAAATGTCACTGATTTCAATTGGAAGATTATCTCACTGCTCAGGTCATGAAATTTGGCTATTGACAAACTTAATGGGTTGTAAAGAGTTGTCCTTCCGAGCAAAACATATTCACTCAAAAACAGGCGAAAGGGAAAGACAACTTCAAATCAATGTGCCGCAGCTTAGCTGTCAAAGGTAAGACGTACATTTAGCAGCTTCTGCTCGCCTTTCATGTGGTCTGAGGCCCTTACCTCACTTGACCTGTTTCTCTACAGGAGTGCTACTTAGCTTTAGCCTTTTCTATCTCGTCAAATGGGCCCATGGGCTGAAACATACAACACCTTCCTGCTTTGATCGATAAAACAAGTTATCTGCCTCAACTATTTATGTGGAAGAATGGACTGGATGAAAGAGGGTTAGATAGGACAAGAAAGACACCCTTCATGTCAGGAAATACAGGCCCATGGCTTATTAGGTAGTTGAATTCTATATAAAAGAGCTATACAGTCAAACCTCAGGTTGTGAGTTACTTGGTTTGCGAGTGTTTTGCAAAACGAGCAAAAATGTTTAATAAATTTTACCTTGACAGGTCTTGCATAAGTCTTATGTATAAGCTTTTTCTGCCGAGCGTCACGTGATCACAACTCAGCCAATGGTTCTTCTCTCTCTCTCTCTCTCTCTCTCTCTCTCACACTGTGAGATTGTGGGTAATCGTTTCCATCGTCGGTCTCAGTCGGCATGCCTCACTCGTATAGTCAAAATTTAGTAAAAAAGCACCACCTGAATAAGGGCATAGCAGTGCACATGATGAATCTGTTTAACGACAACGCAATGTCACATCTCCGCAAAATCGAGCGTCATTTGATAGGTTCCTTGTTAAAGTCGCACAAAAAGAAAAATATTCCAGTGAGCCAACAGATAGTAGTGATTCCATTAGTTATAGTGAAAGTCGTCCTACAAAATAACCCTCCTCTTCTCCTCCCTCACATCATCCACGATTCTTTTCAAAGGGAAAGTGCAGGTTAATTTGTTTTATGTATTTTTACTTTATATTTAGTATTAATAATTTTTATATGAATATTTTTGGGTTGTGGAATGAATCATCTGAGTTTCCATTATTTCTAATGGGAAAATTCGCTTTGATATATCAGTGCTTTGGATTATGAGCATGTTTCCGGAACAAATTATGCTCATGATACGAGGTTTTACTGTGATTCAATGTCCATGAGTGCTGCAGCTGTGTTTGCCATCGCGGCAGAGGATGGCGTCTTCCGTTTGTGACCATATGTCTCAGACACACAGCAAACCTTGAAAACATGTCCTTGACTGTAAGGTTTGCTATAGCCATGGTGACAAGGGACAGATTGCAAATTAACCTTTTTGTTCTGCTGTGGTTATTCCTTTGTTGTTATTTTTATGTTGTGTTAAAGTCCATCCATCTTCTATTCACTTGGGGGAGAGGAGGACCGACACTGAGTCGAGACAGCATGGGATGCAATATATCAGCCTATTTTCCACCCATCCATCCATCCATCCATCCACCCATCCATCCGACTTCTGTATTGGTTTGTTATATGCAGGAACCAACCTATTATTATTATTATCATTATTATTATTGTTGTTGCATTGTTAATTTATTATTGTTCTGTTGCTGTTATTGTTATCATTGTGATCGTCAGGGGTTAATGCTGGCCACACATTTCTACAAAATCTCTGTCCTCCACAACACATCTTGCTCCACTGTCTCCCTCCCATGCCACTGCTGCAGGTGGGCAATGTTGAAGACTGTCACCATAGCAACAGGCCCGGCGAGGCTTCCCAATTTGTCAAAGGCCTTTCCGCGTTGCGTCGCGGCAGGCTGCATCCGGCTGGGCTCAGAAGAGAGGCACTGCGGCTAACGCTAACACTGCCGCAGTTCAGCCAGGCAGCGATGCAAACGAGACACATTTTCCGCTGTTGTTCGTATGGGCATCCAACTTGAAATGCATTTCCGGATTTGAAGCACGACCGGTGTCTTATTGCAGACCCTGCCCCCCTCCTTCATTCTTCTTTGTAGTTAGCAGAAGGGCAGGTCCCTGGTAAAAACCTGAACCCAGCTGGTATGTGGATGTCTTGTTTCCACTCCTGCGGCAAGCTGGTAATCAGCATCCGTGTATAATTACCATGAAAGTATCTTTAAGAGAGCCACCCCCCCCCCCAAATCCTATTCTCTGAAGCCTGAAAACTGAGCAGAGATTATAACCTCCTCCCAGAGTTAACAAGGCATTGTCTTTCGGTTACAACTTGTAATGCCCCTGCTCACAATCTCTGGGGCTGGTAGTCACTGGAAAAAAACAGCAGCTACAGGTACCGAGCACTGGTGATGACAGATACCACAGACACCAGTCCTGGGTATACTGGTGTCATTCGACCACAGACATTTTTCCTCATTACTCGGAGATAACCATCAGCCTTTAGTAGATGAAGGTAACCAACATAATGATTACAGATGCCAGTATTATGTACCAGTCCTATGTAACAACACATACAAAATACTTTCTGATCATTGATATCTGCTGACACCAGCCGGAGGACAGAGACACCAACACTATTTTCCTTGGACTCTTTGTTTTTTCAAATTAGGTCGAGTTTCACCCTAATTTTCACATGATTCCAGACAGAGAGAAGTGGAGCGTGGATGAAGCATATTCTCCTGCCGTGTCATTAGAACGCAGGCAGCCGTAGGGTGATTTCAATTCCAGGCTGGACGGTCAGACGCTTTGTGAGACTCATGACGATACAGCGCTTAAGATTCCTGCACAGAACGAGCACCCAAGGGCTTCTGGGAAGTGAGGCGGGTGAGTAGAATCCCATAATTATGAAGTCCCTGAATTCGGTGCCGTAGGATTTAGGGCATCATCGTGGTTAATATGGGCTTGTAACCTGAACGGCGCTAGTTCTAGTCCCGGGAGACGGGAAGGTCTCCAGTGAAACATCCAGCCATATAAATGGGTACAAACCAAGGCGCTTTGGACAAAAGTCTCCAATAAGCAGCTGAATATGATGTCACTTCTTCCATTACAAATACCGAGAAATGCGACAGAGGTTAGCTGCTTCGTGATTAAGGAAAATCATGGTCAGGTGGAAGGTGATTACGCTTTTCAATTTCCTACTGTTCTTCTCAGCTTTGAAAAGTTAAGCGTGAGGCTGTGAGGACAATTCCAGTAAACATCTTCACTCTGAAGCTGTTTAGTGGCATCTGTATAACTATGTATGTTCCTGTTAATCCATTATTGAACTTTCCACCATGATTCTCGCCAAAATATACTGGACAAAGGTTAAGAATCTTTCCCATGAATTCAGATCCGTAAAAAGACGGCGGTTAATATCACAGAACCGTATACCTCCAAGACGGGTATGAATGCTTAAAAACCAGTTTAAAAATTAAGGGGCTTCATTTGCACAGCTAGAGCGATGGTGAGACCCTTACAGGAAACAGGGCTGCAAGGAAAACTTACATTAAGTGACATCAAATATTGATATTTTCAAATGTGTCGACTGAGTGATGATGCATAAATGTGCAGGATTGACAGGCTTACTGGCGACTCTTGCGGTGTGACAGTGGTGTAATGACACAAAGAATCTGACAGGAAAATCTCTCTGCCACTTTAAAGCTGGGAAGACGTTACGCTAAAAAAGTTCAACTTTGTGTTTATAGGCCACTTATGCTGCACGCACAGACTTTGCTTTTACTCTGAGAACATCTGACTCATACTGACTTTGCTGCTCAAAGCTGATGGGCTTTGATCTAAAACCCAGCGGTTTTCAATGACTTAGGATTTATACTAACGAGAATCCCAGGTCCCCATTTCGGCCGAACTTCAAGAGCTTCTAGTTCGTCATGCGCTGCACATCTCCGACAGTGATGGGCATCTAAAATGTATGAGCTTCCTACAAACTTCAAGGACTGTCAAAAAAAAAGCAGAACATGGGTCGCTGACTCATATTTTCTATTGTTTTCTATACAGATTTTGCTACAAGGAATAATACAATCCTCTATTTTAAAACTAGAGTCACTGTCATTCTTGTGCAAGAGGATGATTATTTGATCATTACTAATTATCATCAACAGATGCTTCCTTAAGCCATAATGAGGAGAAGCAGCTACCCCCTCCAACTGAGGAATAACACGCTTGGGTTTGTTGTGGGTCTAAGGTTGTTATGGGCGACACTCTCCTCCTGTTTCCATGCCACCTGCCGTCTAGGTTGACCTAGACCTGCTCATTGTCCACTACAGTGAGTCACATGACCATGCTGCCATACCTCCCTGGGAGGGGTCTCCAAGTGGAATCAAAGGCAGCAAAAACAAAACTCCTCACTAGTGAGGTTTTTGTCCTCCTACAGCTCCTATTCCTGTCTCGATGTATGTGAGTCATACATTATGTGTAATGACCTGTGGCAGCAGTTCCTCTCACTTGCTCACTTCCTGTTTTGCCCGGAACCTTAGATTACAGGGTGCACAAGGCGCATCATCAAAAACACTCTGTCGGCCGTATCAAATTCCAGAATCACAATCCCCCAGTCATCCCAGAGAAGGAGAACTGATTAATCACCCCCCCCCCCCGCTATGTCTCTGATAGCATCATTGCCCCCCTCCCCTATGGGTCCCATTCTCACCTTGCATTTCCGTCCATCTACCGTCTCCTCATCAAACTCCTCCCCGACGGTGAAGTTGATCTCTGTGGTGCGCACAGTGGTGGAGGTCTTAATGTAGAAGGTGTCGCCGTTCTGCCGGATTTCCACGTGGGGTTTGGAGGCCGCCGCCCCGGCCACTTTCCTCAGCATGGCGTTCACACCTGAGGGCACGGTGAAGGGGCATGGTTAGCCAGCAGTTTGGCTAGGAATGGCTACACCAGGAGATCGACTTCACCACAACACAGGAGCGTGACCTGACAGGGAAAATCACCTGTAGATGTTCCAGGCTAGGACAGGCTCATCGAGGACCTAAAACTAACATGTAGACATGGACATTTACCCAGATACCTTACAGGGGGTAATTCGCCGGAGAAGATCACTGGTTCCGCTCAGCGGCTGATGCCTGAGAGCTGAGACCGGTTAACCCATTTTCAGCACGAAAAAATGCCTCAGGGGGCCCTGAATGAATCTGTGTATGGACTTGTATGGACTTTATGACCCGGCAACCGGGAATGAGCAGTCCTGATGGGCAACTGGTGCAAATGAGCGGGTGATGATTGCGAGGCAATGCTCCGTGTCATGTGTCGTTAAGGGGGAATGTGCCCTTCTTCTGCGGCACACAGTCATCCATCTATCTGTCCAGCTCTCCAGCTTCCCGCCAAATTGCCGCAGTATCTTGGGAGTCCACATGGTTCACATTCCGGCCGGCAGCAGACTCGAGCTGACTACCATTAATCTGCCGAATGATCCACGGTCGGGTCCGTTTTCTAGCTTCTGGCGGAGCCCCCCCCCCCTCGTCATTCTTGCCAGTACCCTTGCTTCAGGTCACCAGAGGGCGTAGCTGTTAAAGCACTGGATTCAAAACAGTAGAAGCACAACTCCCAAAAGAGAACCAGATACTTAACCAGTAAAAAAAGAAACAGTTGTATAAATCGGTAAAGCATAAATGTAATCATTTGGGATTGACGTCAGCCAAATAAATAATAGCGTAAATGGCTTTTTTTAAAAGGTTATCGGCATGAATTCAAACCGCCTGGGGAATTTGGAGCATTCGAGGACGGCTGCTTCTCCTTTGTACCTTTTTTGTTTCTCCCCCCCCCCAACACCTGGATTTAATTACCGGCAGGAGTCTGTACGAGCAGTTTGCGCGATGCTAGCCCCGCCATGGCACTCCACAACCTGAGAGGCATGAAATCTCACTGCGGAAACAAACGCAGGTCCCCCACACGCCGGCTGGGGTTCAGCAAAACCTGCCGGTACACCCCATACAGAGGAAGAAGAGAGGAGGAGATAACAAAGGACAAGAGACAATCTGTCCATCTGGCAGCAGGAGTCAGACCCCACTTATGCATACGCCTTAGTTTAATATTTAACAGATAAAAACAGTTCCCCCACTTTTTTTTTAACAATGTCACGTCTGTTTATTTGGGATTCTGCCCCCCCCCCCCCCCCAGCCACCTGCAGATGATCCTGCTGTCCCTGCTGTCGGATAAAGGGGGGGACATCTCTGGGTGTGAGAGGAGAGCCCCCAGGGGTGCGCGAGGGTCCGGCCAGACTGCTGTGTGGACACCCCAAAATGGTGCAAAGAGAACGGACGCAGAGGACTCACCGAGCGCCTTCAGGAGCTCGTCGAAATTCTCGCTGCTCTTCATCTTCCAAGTGCCGGCGAAGTTGGGCATTTTCTCTGAGTTTGCGTGTGGAGAAGGCCTGGCCTCCTGGTGCTTGGTGCTCTCCTCTCTGCTCTCTGTTCTCTTGCGGTCTGTCTCCTTTCTCTCTCTCTCTCTCCCTCTCTTTCTCTCTCACCTCCTCTCTCCCTCTCTTGTATCTCGCTCACAGCACGCCTCTTACCCTCTCCCGCCCCCTGCCTCCCCCACTGCTTCCACCTCTTTCTGTGCCACTAGTTACAGCAAGCGTCTCCCCTCCACATCCCAAACTTCCCGTCCCCCGGGAGGCCTAGCCCATTATCCCTCCAAGGCCGTGTTAACAGAAGCAAAGGCACCCCCCCCCCAGCATCCCTACTCCCAGTTTCCAACATTAACTCTCCCTGTCTGCAACATCTACAGATTTTGAAAGTATTTATTCTTGTAATTTTTCTCTTCCACGATAAGAAAAAGAGACAAATCTGTACTATCATGATTAATATTCCGTAATCTGTGTCCTGCAGTTTCTCTCTGTTCCCTCATTTATAAGAAAACATTTCATTAATCTTTTTTCTTCACTACAGCAGTATTTATCTAAGGTTGATGGGCAGCCAGTTCCCCTGGGTTTACCTGAACAGCATCGTTTTTAGAGTCAGTGAAGAACCAGGGACCTCTATCCAGGAGTCCCACAGCAAGTTATGGACCGTATGCACCCTCCAGAGCCCCATACACTTCTGTGGCCAAGTCCTTCTGTGGTCCCCTGACCTCCCAGAGGCTCCTATTCTCACCGGCACTCAAGGGGAACCCTTGGGGCCCTCTCTCTGGGGTACCCGGGTTAAATTTGGTGTTGTGTGACCGAGGCCGCACCCAGTGCCAGTATTGTGAAGCGGCGCTGCCAGAAGAGTCAGTTCTGAGCGAGAGCGCCATCTGCAGAGGTCACGGGGTCGCCTGCGGTCCGCATCCTCCAGCCGCATTTGAGCGTTTACCTCACTGGCTCCGCCCCACACCGCACTGCACGCTAGCACTAGCGGGCAAGCCCCCCTGACGATGCAGAAGGGCAGTCCGTGCAGGGCTCAGCCAAAGCTGTGATGTAAGCGGCGCTCTGTAAACACCTTCCTGATGTCTCCCCTGGAACAGAGGCTACCAGGAGCCAGGACACTAAGGTCAGGAATATGGAGGGGCACAAGCCAGAAGCCACTGCAGTACACTTGCACACATATGCACAGCCAGACAATCAGCCTTGGAAGGAGAGGACACGCAGTCCACAAGAGCAATGTTTCCTAGTCTGGTTCTCGAGGACCTACAGACAGTCCATGTTTTCGCTCCCTCCCAGCTCCCAGTAGGGAGCAAAATCGTGTGGAATGTCTGGTAGGGAGTTCGGAGGGGATAAAAACATGGACCGACTGTGGGTCCCTGAGGAAGGGATTAGGAAACTCTACTCTAGAGGCAATGAGGGCCTGCCAAGTCAAATCACACTAAACGACGTGAATTACTCACACGCGCACATACTCACACACAAACGTAAGCATGCTGAGAGACGCACAAGCACAGAAGGAGAAAGAAGGATGGGGCCTCATTATGGGCAGACATTTTAAAGGTTAAGCACTTAACCCCCCCCCCCCCATTCCTCCCATGCTGCCACACCCACCTTTATCACTCATCTGCATTGTAATTTCCACTGAGCTGTAACAACTGATGAACACTTACATGCTGACGTCCATTTTAACTGAACCATTTTGGAGGCTGCAGCTGTTAATCATCTCAAGATGTCCTTTTTTACATAACATGCCCAAAGTAAAACATGAAAATCGTACCCATCAAAACAGAAAAGCAGCTACATTTCATAGGTCTCATATTTATCACATTGAGTGAGACCTAACACACTTATAAAATATGTCATTTTTGAGTAAAAGGAATGCATATCTATCCTGTACCTGCTTATCTTTCTTGGGGGGGGGGGGGGGGTTACATTAGACAGCCCAAACACAAGCAAGGTAGCCTAAGAGCATGTCTTTAGATTGTAGATGGAAGCCCACAAGAAGCAGGGAAATCATATATGAACATCAGAGAGGGCATTTAAACCCACAACCATACAGACCAGAAGAAACAATACTAACCATCATGCTACCATTCAACCCAGGAAAAGAAAAATATATATAGCATTTTCATTTAAGTAAATTAGTCCATAAAAGAGGTGCAAGTTATTGTAGTGGAAATGTTTTAAACATGAAATTGTCTGCCTGCGGGCACCATTAGCAGAAAATGATTAAGGTCACGCTTCTGTTGATCATTGTCATAGTGGTATTGATCAGGGCCCCGTTTGTGAAAATACCAGGCATTCCTGATTACTTTAATATGATACATTGATTAACTGGCGAAACCGGTATTTTTGAGTGATTGTCATGGAAATGACAACGGTCCCAAGGGGGCTAGGAGGGGGCCATTCCCTCTCGTGATATATGTGGTGTGAGTGCTGCAGCCCAGCACCCTCTCCTCTACAAGGGAGGCCTCTAAATAATGTCCGTCTAGATTCTGCTTTACAGTGACAGTAGCGCCTAAAATGCACGGTTCTTTTTTTACCAAGTGAAGAACATGACTAGAATACTGTAGCTTGAGAGACACCAATTTAAATAGGCGAGAAGATTTGTGGGAGACAGAAGTTACCACGGCTCAAACACTGTAAGAAGAACCAGCCTGTAGGACGATAGTGACAGGAGGCACTTTGGCCTGAAACAACTGGGATTAAATATCTTAACTGGAGCAAAGCACACTGAATGTGTTTTATATTACATTTATTTATTTAGCAGATTCTTCTACCCAAGGCGACATACAAGTGAGGATTAGAGAAAACAGGGTCAGCCAGTGTCCCTGGAGCAAGGGGGGTTTGGGGCCTTGCTCAAGGGACCAATATTAGTATAATTATTTTGTTGGCATTGAAATTTTAACTCACGATCCTCCAAAATAGGACAGAGGTCCCTCGCCCACTGAGTTACACACTGCCCAATGACTTTTGATGGGACAAAATAGAAATATTAGCAACAAGGAACTAAGAAGATGAGAACCGAGTGGCTAACTATCAGAGTCCAGCATCACCATCATCTTGACCCTGTGGTAAAGAAAACACAGGTGTCAGAGTGTTACCCATCTGCCCCCTGAATGTACAATAACACAGATTATACTAACAGTTTGTTTTGAGAATGAAACGCTGAACTCACTGGTGAGTTGGGCACATTACCCAGGCCAGGGGGGGGGGCTCTGCTTCAACAATGCAATGAGCAATTTCTCATCACGAGCTACAGAGGAACGCGACAGCAGACCCTCGTGGCAGAATCGGACCTAATGAATCATTCCGCCGCTACGCGAAAGGGCCACAAACAATGGGCGTGTTTGTTCTGCATCAGCTCGCGTCTAAGGAGGCACTTTTAAGAGTTAACCGTTAAGCAGACACTGTGCGCAGCAGAAAAGTGCTCGGGGGTGTTTCGGAAAAGCTAACAGTCCACACACCTTAAGAAAAAAAGACGACCTCGTGGACCCTCCTGCCCCCCTATTGACGAGTGCATTCGTTCTGGCTTGGAAACAGCTGAAGGCCACTCTGAGGCCGCATTCAGCACGCCCTCGGTAAGCTCCTATTCATGGCTCCCCCTCGATACCCCCATCTCCACCCTAACCCCACCTCCCCTGGCTTCATGCTCTCTGCCCCTTGGGCATAATTGGTTTTTTTTTTTTGATGGCTCTTTATCACTGTCTTCGGGGAGCTTCCCCCTCCTTCCCCCAATAACTGCAAAGAATGCATGCACAGATGGGACACCTCCACTCCGTCACCTCCTCCCCTGAAAAGGTTCCGGTAGGAAGGTCCTGGCTATTCCCAACGGATGCCCAAATCCCGCCGGTGGGCCCATTAATCAATGGATGTGCTTTTCATTGTTTGTTTTTTGAGAGTCGATACTGGAAGGAGAACAAGGGAGAATAACAATGTCAGGCTGAGGTGGTCAAAGATTTTCGGGGCTTTTGGGGAAGTTAATGGTGAGAGAAGAGTGTAAAGAAATGTGAGTCTTGGCATGTGTCATATCTGGAAGGAACAGTACTGCCCATGTGCTACACTCATGTGACGGGCATCGACCAATCATGTGTGAATTTTTAAAATATCTTCTTCTGTTTATGATGACAGGGGGCTGAGGCCATGGGACAGCTAAAGTCACAGTGTTCAGTTTCTCTTGTGGCAGTGCGCACGAGTTCGTGTCACCTCAGGACACATCAGTTAACTCTGTGCTGATCTGGGGTAGATTGAACTATCAGGCACATTTGTTACAGCAATTTTCCAAGCTCTGTGTGCATTTTATGAGGATGCCGCACAGGGCGAACCTAAGGGAGAATGACTTTAGTCACAGTGACATAGGCTGCTTATAATTACAGCTGTGTGCAATTGGCAGACAGCAGAGTAATGTCTCCGTATAACTGATTCATCATGTGCAGTGAGGAAAAATAAACCGAGGCGAGACTTCAATTTTGCTTATGCCGAAGTTGCTTGGCTGGAATGAGCGGGAAGGATTGAAGCCCCACTGCGGAGTGGATTTTTGAAACCCGTGTGTTGGCCTAGTTTTCAGCTCGGCAGAGAAACTGCAGGGATGTTTCTAGACTTCCCAACGTGTCTTTATTCTAACATGACAAGTCAGACTTATGAAGAATCTATTTGCTTACACTGTTCACAGGCTCAGACTACGTGTCTAATTTTTTGCTTTTTTTCACTCCATCATTTTTTGCTACCTCCTAATACTATCCTCATAGATTTTTTTATATAAAAAAATATTGGTATATCACACCTAACAATATAAATTTAAATTATTAATTAAAAAAAATGTTTTTGCTGGCATATCAATCACCCACAAGAATCATATTTCAGTAATGCACAAGGCAGTGGGTTGGGACAAAAATTATTTCAATGCATTGCATTCAGAAGGTATTTCAAAAGGCTTTAAAACATTCCTTTACACATTCAGACAAAACTCAAAATCTGTGAATTCTACAGCTTTTTTTTCAAGGGGCGAAACACTTGCTGGGAGATTTAGTTACCTTTCAATCAATGACACATTATGGAGGACATCTATCTTACACTGCGCAGCAAAAACGATATGTTTCACACACAGAGACACACACACACAGAAACATCAGGATCTCTAATAAAAGAGAATCCACTGAGAGCATCAGATTACATTCTTTCACCCTGAGTGACTTTGATACAATACTCTGCAGTGCCCAACTTTATCTATAAGATGATTTGTATGCTTCAGTCAGGCAATTTAGAAACTTCAGAAACCTTTTTTTTGTGTTAGTTCTGCTTGGTTCACCTGGGTTGCTCCTTCTTAGGGACAATGTGATTTGCTTGAGTCTTGGGACTGTGTCTGTGCTGTGCACAGCTTTTAAAAGGCCCCACATCCTGTTCTCTTTGGTGTCATCACATTTCGGGAGACTACAGCAGGGGTGTGTTTTAAACTGCCCTTTCCCTTCATAATCTGGCCCAAAAGGTGTAGAATCGTTTTCCCTGGATGTGATACATGTGGCGCCTAACTTGGTATGCATAATCATACACGACAGCCAAAGTAATTTATTTTCAACCTCATTTCGGAAATAACAACATTGCCTCTCCTGAAACCACCACACTGTCCTTTGTTGTTTAGACATATACTTATCCCCATGGAAAGAAGTGCTTGAGAAGACATCAAAGACACTTCTGGGTTTGACTCGAGGACACTAAGCCGTGTGTCTCTGCAATTCGCTAAGCTTCGCAGAGCGACGCAGGAAGCTCCTGCTGCAGTGGCTGATAATCTATTTTAGGTCGCCTGCTGCTGCAGGCTTTATCTTAAGAAGATTTCTATTGGCTTTTTTTGCCTTAATGGGACTTTCATGCTTGAAATATCGAGGACTAAAAGAATTTAGTAGCTAAACCTACATGACAAACTATAATTAGAAGACAAAGTAACTAGAAATACTCAAGGAAATATGTTTAATTTGTTTTTATGGCTTTGTAGCTATGGTGCAAGTCATATGCTCTGTACAATCCTATTTTATTATGAATGTTAAAATGCATATGTTAAGAGTTAAGATTAAGTCACAGGCTTTAGTTGAAGGCTACGACAGGATTCAATCACAGTAAAAAGCACTGCTCACCAAAGAAAAATTTATTTATACACACACACACACACACGCTTGGTAATGATTATGCAGGGTTACCAACTCAGGCATCTAGCATCACACTCACGTTTTCTGCCTCTCACGCTCACGCAAGAAATCTCACAGCAAATCTATACTGTTCTATCATAAACGTAAAAAAGCACTGTGGTAGTTTGCAATCCCTACAGACTATTGATAAGGCAATAAAACTGTCACATATATGTAAATGCTTGTGCAGAACTGTCTCGAATTGAAAATCCCAACCAACTTAAGTTAGCAACATTTTATTATGTATGAATAATATGCTTATTTAAATAGCACACGATGTAAATAACCGTAATACATTACAGGTATATAATCTATAGTAAGCACGAGACTTGTTTGCCCACCGTAACCTAATTAAAAGTATTCAGAAACTGGTTGAGGACACCGGGTCCAGCTCCAGCTCCCGAAAAACGCGGGAAGGACGAACGGCTCACTGTCTTTTCCGGTCAGCGTGCTTCCGCTTCCGCTCCCAGCATCCTGTGCGCTCAGCTGGCATGGCGTCTTGCTGCTAAGGAAGGCGACGGTCCCCGTGGTAGCGGTTTCGGGCAGCGGGCAGTTCGTGCGAAACTGACTAGGTATTTGGCACATGGCCGGGATGTATGACGCTTGTATGAGCTCGCCTGACTTGTTAGTGCGCTAAGCATTATGATTAGCTTTGTTTTTATTTATTGGTTGTTGCATAGACAACAAGTGACGGGAAAACCCATTATCGGTGCTCCCCTGATGTGTGTAAACAAGTACGTTTAACAGCAATGCTTACCTCCAAGTTAACTGACTCCAATATCATTTCAATTTCGTGTTAGTATGCTTTAATAGATCTCTGTCGGTTGGTCATCTATAGGCGAATTTTTGTTTCAGAGGATACTGCATTTCTGAAATTGAAGTTGAAGGATTACGACAAATATGAGCACTCAAGTAAGCCAGCCATAAAATGGTGTAAACGTCTGTAACTTTAATACAGTGTATTTTCCTGCTAGCTCTGAATGTGCAGATAAACTTTGCATTTCAACTTAAGCGGCACTTAACAGTATCTTGATTGTTTTCTTTTTTTTACAGTATAGTATACTTTTCAAGCAAGAACATGGTAGGTGGTTTTTTAATTGATTCCTGTATTCCTCATATAATCGTTTTTTTCTCCCGTTTATACATGCCGATATTATGGGGTGGGCATTTAATTTATACACATGATAGTAGTTAATGGTGATTTATGGCTTTTTGATTTGCTGTCTCATCTCTGCGCCCTGGTCTCCTGCTCCTGTCCAATGCAGCTCATGATGATGCCATCTGGTCGACAGCCTGGATGAAAAGCAAGATGGACAACTCTGAGACAATTGTCACTGGTTCCCTGGATGACATGGTCAAAGTCTGGAAATGGTATCCCACTTATTATCTCATGGTGTGAGCAAGAAACTGAATTTCTGAATAGATACTTGCTGGATTAAATACAATTGTGCACTTTGCTTGGACACATTGTGACTGTAATTCCAAGATGTTGCTCTACATTTATAGTTCTGGTTCTCTTGCTAACAACAAAGCCACATTAGTTGCAATGTGTCAGTCCAGGTAACTAGTTCAGTCTGGTGCTGAGATGATATTGAACACTTGCCATTCTTGCCATGTCCAGGTCCGATGAGAAGCTGGAGCTCCAGTGGACACTGGAGGGCCACCAGCTAGGGGTGGTGTCTGTGGACATCAGCCAGAACGGAGCAATCGCAGCTTCCAGCTCCCTGGATGCACACATACGGTTATGGGAGCTGGATACAGGAAAGCAGATCAAATCCATGGATGCTGGCCCAGGTTAGATGCATGGATTACCTGGGATAAGAGATGCACTTATGTTTTGGAGGTTTGGCCAATCGCACAATAGGGTGACAACAGAATATGACAACATATCGGCTCTATTCTTTGTTCTTCGGCAGCAATCGTTGCTTGTCAAGCAAAGCACTTTAGTCTAGAGCTTAAAAATGACATTCTCATCTACAGATGGAATGTCTCTTAATTATTTGCGTGTGAGTGACCTGGAGTAAATATTAGCCTTTCTTACGTTATGTGCATTTCTTCATTTTAGTTATATGTTTCTCATTTAAGTTCTGTTCCCAAGAGCACCTTCCGGTTTTCTATACTGACCAGTCTCAAGAGCTCTACTGTAACCTTAAAGTGCAATGCAAGGTCCATAATTTCCTATAATATCAGTGTAGCTGTGCGAGTTTCATTTGTTTCGATCTACTCCCCCTCTGGCTATTCACGTGTTTGCCGAGGGTAAAAGACGGCAGAAATGTGCGAAAAGCTAGATGTGTTAATATGCCAGTGATATCATTTGACAGATGATTGTGTCAGCGCCAGCTATTCTCGCACTATTGCACTACGATCGCCTGTTGTGCTTTTCTTAGTAACACAGTCACCCAGGAATCTGACGCCAGCTTTTTTTTTTCTTCCTGAAATCTAAACCTACAACAGTGTACTGTTTCCAAATTGTCCTCTGATGACATGAAATGTGTGTCTTCCAGTTGATGCGTGGACTGTAGCTTTCTCCCCTGACTCCAAATACATCGCGACGGGAAGTCACCTGGGGAAGGTCAACATCTTCGGCGTTGACAGCGGGAAGAAGGAGTACTCGCTGGATACTAGAGGGAAATTCATCCTGAGCATAGCCTATGTAAGCATCATCCCCCAGTGTCTTATGTCATTTTTATTCAGTCCAAATCAAAATGTCATATAATGAAATGAAACTTTATTTGCAGTTTGCACAAGTAGGAGTACAGCTACATTGGAATGCTTCTTTCAGCATATCTCATCTTGCTCTCCTTTGAGACAAATACATATTCAGTTGGGAGTAAGGCTAGTTCAGGCAATTTATCCGAGTGCCCTGGAACATTTCAGGGGGTTACGGGCCATGCTGATAATGTGGATAGTCCGCCGGTAACCTTCCGGTCTCCAGTACCCAACCTTCATGTCTCGAGTTCACCTGAAAAGTCAGATATGATAGAGAAGAGAAGACGATGTTCCAAAGCAGGATGCCTGCCTAAAACAAGGGATGCTGGGTATCTGCCATTACCGGGACATCAAGTAAAGCTGCTGTTCTGTTACTTTGCTAAACCGGAACGTCCCTTAAAGTTGTGGCTCTCTGTGTCTTCCACTGCTGTCTGTCGTGATGAACACTGTAGGGCCAGAACCTTCCCTGCATCGGGATCTTTCAGGGTCAGAGACCGCCACCTATGGCCTGATTTTATGTCGCTTCCCCTTTTTTTTTCTTGAAACACTGTGAGAAAATTCCCCTTTTGTGGTTTTTATTGAATAATGTAAAGTCAAGTACACAAGAAAAATAATTTATCTACCTTAAATCCAACAGATAATCCAACTAATCATGAAATCTAATTCTAGCCTGGTTAATTGTTGGCCATTGTTAGCAATATCACTTGATAACACATTACGCGCTGTGCTTTACGTATAAAACTCCGTAGCAACACGTCCACAGATAAGTTGGACGGTATAGTGTGTGCGACCGATTTAATGACCCACAAATGAGAAGTAGTGCTTAAACAGGATAAAACTACAAGTTTCCCTTCTGTTGATAAAGGGCGCAGCCATCTTGGATTCTGAACTCGGGATCCTCTGTGCTGTCCGAGATATTTCTCGGATTTCCTTGAAACGGAAACGCGCATTTCGTCACTTCCGGCCTCAAAACTTGGAATCCGAGTTCCGAGGGCAAATGGAATGCACGAATAATGTTCTGATCATCTAAAGCTGAATGTAGAATTGTGAAATGAAAATTCAAAGGTTTCTGGCTGTGGTAAGCTCATTGCTGTCTTTAGCTGACGGTTTGGCTTTCATGCTGTGAGGTTTTGCCATCTGTAGCCTGTCATTTTAACTAGCACTGTGATGGGCTTTTTGTCTGGCTAGTCTGGCTTCCTGTTAGAAATACCACCCAACCTTGTCATGCTCAGTCTGAACGTGGGCATGAAGAAAGGACCTCCTGGTCCTTGGTCTGGTCATCTTCATGTCCAGCTGGGTGCAGAGACTCATTGATCAAATTGGGCTGAATTGACAGCGGATACGGCTCTGGGGAAAAAAACTGAGACCACTCCATATTTTTTTAGTTCTTCATTGTTAAATCCTGGTTTAATCTTGGATCTGCTAGCTGAAGGCTACACTGTGAGGCAGAGGCTGCTTCCAGATTCAGAGTGTTTGTAAGACAGCAGTACACAAGAACAAGGTGAAGCAGGAGACCAAAAACCAGCCAGATAGAGAGCAGAAGTGACTGTTAACTTGTCTAGCAGTGCCTCATGAATTGGAGGATGACGTCAAGTGACCTTAAAAAGGGATGGGAAGCAAGTTCATATCAGGCTGCTAGAAGCAGGACTGAAGACCCATAAAGCAAGGAAGAAGCCATCGGTGAGAAGCAGGGAAGAGCCATACTGAAGAAAAAAATGCATATTTGTATGTTGAGAAATGAGTGAAACAGAAAATTTTGGTGTGGTCTCTTAATTTTTTTCCGTTGTATAAGAAAAGAAACTTTATTCATCCCAAGGAAACAAGAAATTGTCTAGATGTATGGGGTAATGAAAGGTTATACACACAGTGGTGTCCTCTAAAGGTGATCCTATAGAATATACTCCACTGATTTGGGCTGTGGGAGCTTCATCGTATGCCCTGGCAACATGTGACATGCAGCCAGAGTGATTGTATACACCTCCAGGATGCCCCAGCTTGGGTTTGGAAAGTGGTGTCTTCAGTTTTGTTTTTTTTTTTCCGTTGAAACAAATGAAGAGCGGCCTTCTGGCGCCATTTAGCCCGGCTGCTCATTAAGCCGCACTTTCAGAACAGACCGGTTTGTGCTTCAAGCTGCCCATTGACCCAACACAAAGAGAAACACTCCATTAAACTGCTGGGCGTAATTATCCGAGCGTGACTGTTCCAGGGAAAGGGCACTGGAGACATAACCGGCACATATTGGCCGTTTTCTCCTCTGTGAAAACTTTCTAAATGAGCACCGTGCCCACACTCCACACGCACTGGCGCTGCCATGGCGACAGCAGAGCACACGGCCTGGTCTGGAACACCGCAAGGTCGTTAGTGCAGATGTCATTAGGGTTTTGGTTGTTTCCTGGAGATGATTAAATGTGCGGTATCTGAACCAGTTTGCTTTGATTAGTGAAGTACAAAATCTAGTGCCAGGTTGGAATTTTACCCGCTCTCTGCTGCCCCCTAGAGCCCCGATGGGAAATACTTAGCCAGCGGTGCCATCGATGGGATCATTAATATCTTCGATATTGCAACAGGAAAGCTGCTCCACACACTGGAAGGTGAGTCGACCCTGAAGGCAAGGTGGCCTGTTCTCACCTCCATCGCTGCTGTACTCTAAATACTCACTGTACAGATGGCACCTTGGCACCCCCACCGCTATCTCTGCCCAGTTGACAGTGCTGCCCTCCACAGGTCACGCCATGCCCATCCGTTCGCTCACGTTCTCTCCTGACTCCCAGCTGCTGGTGACGGCTTCGGACGACGGCTACATCAAGATCTACGACGTGTAGGTGCCGCTTCCCCAGGCTGGGAATTCATTCGTTTGGTGGTCTGGCCTTTCCTTTCGTCTGATGATCGTTCCGGGCGGCGCATCGCGGTCTCCCATGGCACCTTGGCACGTCAGAAAATGTCGCGTCAGCCACCTGAAAAGCAGACTAAATATCTGTTTTATATATCATATTATATGTAATATAATAAAAGAAATGTTCTGATGTTTAGTTCAGTTGGTATATTGACTGCTGTTTTTTTAAAGAAACACATGAACACCATGAATCCTGTTGGTGTCTGTCTGCCTCCCACCCCCCCCCCCCCCCCCCCCACCCCGCCCACCATCCACCCCTCATCGTTGACTTCCTCTACC
>JAODKE010000020.1:16913425-16925577 GCA_026779605.1 Mormyrus hasselquistii | reverse complement strand
ACCCAGGGGGGGGGGAGGGGGGGGGAGGAGGGGGATTGGTTCAGACCGCAGGCACCTGGGAAGTCCAAACATTACTCAGCGAGTCGGAAGTACGTCCAGGTACCTAAATCCAAACTAACTGTAATTATCCATCTGGATCAGTCATTTTATACTCTGGAGAAGTCTGCCAGTTTGGTGAGCATCTAAGAATAAGCCTGGGGGGTCTGGCGAACAGCCATGTGAAACAGGGATTTACCAGCGGGCAATAGGGCGGCGACGGTGCAAGGATTTCTGGGAAAACAAAAATAAATTTTTTGCGGAACTCCATGCGCAAGTTGCCCAACTGGCTCTTGCAGACCTTTTTGATCTGGGTTACTGGTGGACAAGCTAAACAGAGTCCTGAGAATGAGGGGCAGCTGGAACGAACCAATAGTAATGCAATCACTTTAACTTCCACCAATCACAATGAGCAAATTACGTAATGGCTCACGATGTCCTTGGAAAGCAAAATATATGCAATGGTGTATCGCTCAGAAGCTAATCTAGCAGAGCAGCACCTTACGGCGCCTTTATCGTCAGCCTGACTGTACAGACAAGCCACATCCATCAGCCTATGGTTTACTGGTGATCACAGGGCTTGTGTGTAACGTTCAGACATTCACTTTGGTGGTGTCAGCAGCCCGGCTGACCCTAACCCTCCTCGCGTCTGGACGGACATCTGAGCCACACAGAATCAATGCCTCAGAACATTCATGAATAAAATAGTCTGTCCTGGTTGGCGATCGCTCAGCTTGGGTATGTCAATGAGAAGACCCGTGGGTCCATATGACGTAAGGGGCTGTCCCGTCCTGGCTGGCAAACATCAGAGGTCCATTGCTGAACAGTGGGATGTTATCCAGCTGTAGGTGTCAGATTGCACCAAATGTAGGATGTTCCCCTATCTGTCCTTTAAACAGTCCTAAGTGCCACACTTGGGGTCAGCTGGCATATCTGATTCAGCCTGACAGTGCTGAAGTCTGTCTATAGACCAGAGTTTGTAAAATATCCCAGTACAGCCTAAATCATGTCACCGCTATTGGGGTGGGAGTATAGTTACCCAGGTCCTGGACTGGGGGTTGGGGGGGGCACTTTGTCTGGGGACCTAGAATTCCTTACTACTTCCCTGGTTTAAATTCTATAATTCCTGGAAAATTCCACGGCTTGCATTCAGCAGTTCTCCATTACACAAATGTGCTTACACAAAAGTTCCGCCCAGCACTTTCAGTAAGCAGGGGTGGGTTTATTTTTCTGCCGACGACATCAATAAAGAAAAGACATCACGTAAACCAGCTTCATACATCCACTCTCATCTGGAGCGTGGTATTCCAGCAGGAATTGCAGGACCAGACAGCACAGGTGGGGTAGAGAGGCGGGGCTGTATGTGATTGACAGGTAAGGAGGGCGGGACACACACATGAAGGCGGGGCTTCTCACCTTGTGCAAAAGAACACTGGGAGGATGATCCCTGCCTGTCCCTCGCCCACCCGGGATCTTCGATAGTGGGTGAGGGACATCAGGAGCACCACAGAGGCCCCGGGGCCTGGTTCATGGAGCAAGGGGGCCGGGAACCAGGCAACGAGGAGCTGCAGAGTGGAAAAGAAGAATAGACAAAGGATGGGTGATGCTCACCTCCTCAACTTATCGTGCTAATATCTTATCATGAAATTGAAGCAGAGAAACAGAACTAGTTCTGGGTGGTTGCACGTATTTTAAGGCTACATCCACTGCTCAAGGTCCCCCAGCATATAGCGACTACGAGACAAAGTCACATTTCATAGCTGGCAACTGAGGTTGCTCTTTGGAGGGCGATCCGCAGGTGTAACCCCAGCCATCGGCAGCTGTCTTTGCCCTCATCCTACCTCAAGGATTCCACGCCGGATCGCGTGCAGACATTGTAAATCTGATGTCAAAGGCGGCGGTGTTGCACGTGAGATGAGCATGGTGGCGGTCATGGCCACTCAAGCGGTATAAAGGAAATGTCACCCGCTCACACCGTGTTCACGGCTAAAGCTCACGGTCCGGGTGACAGTCACGCCAGCAGATGGAAAGTGTTAACAGAGATCGCACCCTCAGGGGTTACTGCTCAGTCGTACCTGAAGTGTTAATGCCAGGTCCACAAATAGCTCATCCCCAGATGCTGCATCAACACCCTGTTCTCTGACCTACTTCCTCTGGGTGGTGGGGGGGGATGGGGGGGGACCTCGGGCTCTCCTGGGATGGATCTATATATTTCTTCCCCAGCTCCCAGCTCATATGATTTAACCCTAACCCTTCCATCCATTGTCAGACTTGGAAAACAAAGTACAGATCATTGACTCAGCACCCTAGAGGTCCAACTAGCCACACGGCCGCCCCCCCACTGCGACAGAAATCGGCAGACAGAGTGCCAAGGTTCCAATTAACCGCTGTGCTGTTTTCAAACAGGACCCACGCCCAGAGAGAAAGGTCAGCTTAGATCAGGGCCTCGGTACAGAAATTGGCAACCGGCGTGGCTTAAAAGGTCATTTAGCTGGAGTCTGGGAACGTGAAGCAGAAACACAAACAAGCACATGACCTGCACTCTAGTCCCCAAATAGAGGCTGGCGCTCAGGGGCAGGAAGACACGAGTCTGCATCTCAGGTTTCAGCACCTGGCAGGCTGACCTTTACGTGTCCGTCAGGATGAGTTTGCCCCCAGCCCCAAGGCTTGCTTTTGGTTTTCCTGATAGTTTATCCATTCCTCATTCTCCCACGGTGTGGCTCAAACTAATTATGCGTGATTTCTGCAATAAGCCAATAGCAGTCTTGTGCACTCTGTAAATAAAATAATCCCACCCCAATTGTAAATTGTCCATCAACAGAACGTGGTAGAACTTACGCAACATAGTCTCGTCTAGCTTGTACAGTAGCTGCCCTACCACAGAAGCCTAACCAATGCCATTCAGCAGAGAGAAATTAAAATGTACAGATCTCTGGGCGGGGTTGATGTGCTGTTACCATGGCTACCAGTACGTCTTTAGCCAGCAGAGTCATATCAGCGAATATTGAGAAACACCATAATCTGCATTCATTGCTGCCACTGTCCTTGTGAGGCCCACGATATTTGTGGACGATTAGAGCGAAGCACTGCTTCTCATTTGCATGCAGAAACCCAAGCAGGTGCAGTGGGCTTAAAGCGACAGCACCATTCAGCACATCACTACCACTAAACTACTTTAGCACTCTAATCAGCTGCATATCCACACAGGGTTCCTCCTTCATTTGGTCCCGTTCCCTACAGGGGTTTCATCCTTCCCAAATCTGAAAAGGCCTTGCATTGCACTTGCCGTCTTTCCCGAACGCCTGCCTGACTAGGAGAGGTGTGTCACTGGGGATGAAGGAAATGACAGCTTGCCTTGAAACTGAACCCAATCAGCCTCGAGCGTCCGATTCCACCCATGCTTCTACCGCCCTCACATATTCTGAATGCCCTCAGCTGCACACACATGGTCCAGGACAACACAGTAATCTCTTGCGCTCTTCGACCCATCATTAAGATGCCCTTCAAAAGCACATACCACTGTTGCCAGAGAGATTTGCTTTGGAGGGAAAGTCAGGCACTCTACTCTGTGTGTATCTTACCATGAACTCACAGACAACACATGGAAAATCTCACCACTCCATCCATTCTAATGGCCCTACAGTTGATTTTGGCTCCCAGTTTAGACCATAAAGGATTCGCCAAAGCAGGCTGGCTTAATTGTATTTTAACATAATGGATTTCTTGGCTATGAGTCCTTGTTTAGGTCAGGGAGAAAGCAAGCATGGCCGGTATCCAGCTTCCAAAACAAGACACCGGACGTGTTTCAAGTACGTCACACCATCTCAGCCCAGGAGCCCTGGGGTGAGAGCAGAGCCAGTCGGATTTTGGCAAGGTGATCAAAGCCAGGCTCAAGTCGCAATATATGTCGCAACCTGCAGAACTGCAGCATGCAATTTACTGGATTAACTAGTTATTAGTCAAAGGGAGGAGGCAGAACAGTGGAACAAGATTAACCTGAAAGCAAAGCTGATTACCTAGTCGCATCTGATAGGCCTGACCATTGGTTTCCAGAATTAAACATTCAGCAGGACGCTTTCAGCATTAACGGCCGAGGGAAGTTATGACCACATCAGGTTGTTGCCTAGGTTTCTCTGTCTGGTGGTTTTATTTTCTGCGCTATATCCACGGCCAATGTACTTATTGCCCTTTATTATTTATGGCTTATGAATCTGGCGTCATGACTGGCACAAATTATGTAAATAGGGATTTCATCATGCAGTGTACATTTAATACTAAGTACCCTGAAACCAGCATCACGAACACAAAGCACAATAAGAACAGTATTTGTCCATTTTATACCCCGCTATAAAGCTGGACATTTTAATGATTTCATTCGGGATAAATACCTGGCTGGGTTCGTGCCCTCAGAACCATTCCCAGGAGATACCTTTTCACATCTGAAACTTAACAAAAGCAGCCACTCAAGAGTGTCATGCCCTCAGTATTCGATCGCCCAATTTCACTGCCAGGACCAGGTAGTGGGGGACCCCGAGGAGGTCCAGGACCTGCTGCCTCACCACGACAGGTACCACACCTTCCGATGGCTCAGTGGTTTCAAAATGTTATTGCACAACCTGGCTCATTCACACAACTAGTGTGGTGATTTTGTTATCATCAACAACCCACACCATCCAACGTGAACTATTCTACTGTGGAGTCACTGGCCCAAAACAGACTCACTTTTCAAAGTGGGGTGATTTTTTTTTTTTGTCCAGACAAACATTAACAGAGCACCCTATTATCGTTATTTTGCGACAGGGCACGTTTACTGACTAAAAGCACTTCATATATAAAGAATTTTATTTTAGGTTTTAAATCAGAGAACATTTAAAATAAACAAATAAATAAATATGAAAATAATGCCGTCAAACCAGATCCTAAAAACCTGGTGTGTAACATGCTTTTGGTGCCGCCATGATTAATTTTTTGGATATTTATCTAAAAGGCATGTTCTGCACATTAACAATACTACAGTGGCAATGCGTATTTGCATTTTGCGAGAATATGAAAAACACCTCGCCGCTGCCGGCAGACTGAGAACCGCAGCAGCCCCTCCCGCCCCCCGTTCGCTCCTCAGGCAGAAGCAGCCAGGGGAGAGCAGGTCACCATCCGGGAAGCGTTCTGCTGCAAAGCCGATTAAATGCGAAAGAAATCCGCAGCGCTGTCCCTGTACGGAACAAGGTTAACATCGGCCACGGCACCGTGCCTGATCTTCAGAGTGGCTATTTTGGCCTGGCTTTGCACATCGGTCTGCGTGATCCAGGGATTTGGCTGAGGGGCAGCGGCGTTCACCGGGGGTGGGGGGAAGATGCCCCAGTGGGTTTGACATGGACCAAGCACTCGGTACCTTTGGCATTTCATGCATTGACCTTTTGTCATGAATCAAGCGTTTTATATGACGACCTAATATACTGCAAAATAAGGAATTTAATAACACACCGTCAGTTAAGAGCGTGCAATATAGGGAATACAGTCAAAGTCCTTGACTGTGGCATTTATACGATTGCAGCAGCACTGTTTCCCGGATACAGATTGTACACACATGCAAAATATGTATATTACATAGGTGATTGGTTTGATCAGTAATCACTATACGGCTGGACAGTAGAACGATGTGTTTTTCAGAACAAATCCCGCAGGCCGATTACATCGTCGCCGGAGCCAGGTCTTCTAGATAATTCTGAGCCCATCCGGATTTAAAGCGCCCCCACCCCCACCACCACCATCATTACCGAGATCGATGCAGACCCATGTCCCGTTTGGACGGGATGATGTTTCCAACTTAGGCGCTTCCCCCAGATCATCTTGGAACCGTTACTCGGGTTTGAATGCCAGCCGTCCGTCACATGCAAGCTGCCGGAGAATAACGGCGCTACGGCGGCGACAACTTCCAACGCATCACGCCTGTTTATCCGCGGATCGCCCTGCAGCGACAAGCTCGCAGCGGTACAGTAGCTAAGATCTGCAAATAATAATAATTCAATAACAACTACAACTGCTACCACTGCTACAACTTTCATGTACTACTACTACTAATAATAATAATATTCACAATAATAACAGTTATTATAATAATGCCTACCTTTCTTCGGTGTCAAACATGATCACCTCGGGGAACTGACAAGTATGTATCCTTTTTGGGTGCCGAAGGAATAACTGTTTAATAAGAGCTCCACGGAAAAGTTAAGCATCCGTTAGACGTGCGGATCTGGGGAGAAGCTACAGGGGGCTGGATCTGTGCGCAGGGCTGCGACATAAACAACGCCTTGTGTCGCCGAGCGCCCCTGGGACGCTCATTTAAATACAGCGCCGGGTGGCATTGTGGGTAAAAACAACCAGGAAACGCGGTGCAGAATGCCCCCCTCCCAAAGAAAAAGGTGTGTGGTTGAGTTATAAAACATAGTTCTTATAAAGGTTGCATGAATGATTTTGAGTTTCAAATCTAACCTGTCTGCTACGTTTTTTCCTTCTCTGTACCCCCGTACCGATTATGTGTAATCCGTCTGAATGGAAAATACCGTCATGGTGTCTTACTGTCAAGTATACCCTGTAATTATTTCTTCGTTGGTACGTTTTGTCGACTTTTAAAATTAATGAAATAGCTTACTGATAATTTATTACTGCTGTAGTTTTACCCAGTTCAATATCATTTGGACGCGGTATTTTCATTATTTTGTTGGCACTAAATAATTATAGTTCATTGTCATGAACGACAGTAAACTTCCACTTGTAGTTCTCAAATCCTGATTATAAACACCTGATGAGTCCAAAGGCAGGTGGGGTCTTAACCTTAGACTTGAAGACCTTCTGCAGCCTTTTAGTTGTGCTGGTCATTTTGTGAGGTCTAGAAAACACAGTACAAAATCAGAATCTCTGCCCATCATGTATTACCAAATCTGGTACCTCTGTTGCCAGTTGATGCAAAGCACATCGGAAATTTTCATGCACACGAGCAGACCTGTAGTCATGAGTTGGGTTCAAATGTGCCAAGCTGTGAGACACCAGGATCAGCTTCTGTGGTACTTCCCTGGGGGAGAGTGGGTCATGTTGTTTTCTGGCCCAGTTCTCTCTGTTAGGAAGGGGACACCGAGAACCCATCCAGAAACATGATCCATCCTGCAGGATGAAATATTAAACAGTGCTAGATGCAACACAAACGTCTGAGAGCTGGGGGTCAGGGGACCTCCTCCAGGGGTAGTGGGCAATTAGATTCTCTTTGCTAACAGTTCCAGTGTCATGGTGATGGGTGGTAGTGAAAGGACACTTCCCACCCCCCGGACAGTCACCCCCCTCAGCTCCATGCCGATTCAGGGTTATGTTCAGCAGGAATTTACCCTGAGATTTGTTCAGCATGTACATTTTACTCTGTATGATTATGGCATAAATCAGGACATGACAGGATTGCCTTCTGGTGACAACTTTATGTTCTTCATTCGTGGTCTGTGTGAGCCAGTTATCTTGGTATATGCAGGACATCATTTTGTGATTTTGCTGTTTTGGGGTGGAATAGCCGCTAGACATTTGACGTTTTCACATCTTTTGACCCATTCTTTTGGTTCACTATGGTTCAACATCAAGTTTAAGGTCAGTTATTTTGCTTTCGGCTCTTCCCAGTTTCCTAAAGGGTCCGAAGGTTAGTTTAGGTTAGATTCCCAGCTCAGTGGCCCAACTGCCAGATCTCCAGGATAATTTTCACCCAGATCCGCTAAAAGTATATATTCCAAGAAACATTCCAGTTTTGACTGTCCAAGTGTAGGAATTTGCACGAGCTTGTCGGAGTCTTGCCCATCACATATCATTTTCTGGATAGTCTCCTTGATCTAATTAAGGGGTCTATTGTATCGCTTCCTTCCTGGCTCACTTTCACGTCCGGGAAATGTATATTTATGCTCTGAGGTAATAACAAGAAACAGCCCGAGGATGAATTTATCTTGATAAGAATGCAGTTTCTGCAGCAGAGTAACGCTGAAGTTCGTGTGTGCAAAAGCAAGCACTCACTGAAGGTTCATGCATTGCGTGTTCAGACTGATTTAGTAGCACAAAAGCTCATTTCACTGTGGCGACTGATTACGCTCCCAGCATTTGGATTGATTCAATGGAGGTGAATGAATGTAAACAGAGGTGGAGGCTGATAATGGCTTCCCACTGAATGTCTGGGGAAGTCAACATCCTCGGGGCTTAAGCATGTGATAAAGCTTAAACATGCTGTGCTAAATTACATGAAAATCTAAAATTACAGGATGACTCCCACCACTGTTTATGTGAATCCACTGGGGGATGATAGGCTCTTTGTCCAATTACTCGTAGTCACATGGCAGGAAATGGCCGGTGCTGCTGGGTCCCAGCTTAAGATAAACAATCCCTTTTGTCCTTTAGTTGTCTTTTATGCTACTTCTTCTATTCCATTGACCATTGACGCAACAACAATCAGCCTCTTATTATACGGCGCCCTCCACATTTATTGGCACCCCTTGTTAAGATTTGCAAAATGGGTTACAAAAAATGCACCTTTTGGTGAAGCAGCTCCATGTCACGGAAAAAAACGAGACAAATCAAACTTTTCATCAACATACATTTATCTGAAGAAAGACAAATCCTTCATCAAGGAATAATTGTCTTTAACAAAAACACATGTGCCACGATTACTGCTTTTAATATTTTGTACAACCTGCCTTTGCCAGTTTAACAGCACTGAGTCTTCCTATAACATTTTATAAGGGTGGGGAATACCAAGCAGGGCATCCGAGTCCATTCCTCTTTTCAGAATCTCTCCAGATCATCCAGGCTCCTAGGCCACACTCTTCTCTTCAGCGCAGCCCACAGGTTTTCAGTGGGGTTCAGGTCAGGGGACTGAGACGGCCATGGCAGAAGCTTGATTCTGCGGTCAGATAACCATTTTTGTGTTGATTTGGACATGTGCTTAGGATCACTGTCCGGCTGGAAGATCCAATGACGGCCCAGTTTTGGTTTCCTGGCAAAGTCAACCAAATTTTGATTTAAAATGTCCTGATATTTCATGCAGTCCATTGTGCCATGTACCCTAACGAGGTTTCCAGGGCCTTTGGAGGAAAAACAGCCCCATAACATTATAGAACCTACACCATATTTTGCATTTGGGATAAGGTTTGTTTCATTATAGCCATCCTTCTTTTTATGCCAAACCCACCTTGTGTTTATTGTTAAAAGGTCCATTTTTGTTTAATCAGACCATTGGATTGGGATCCAGTCAAAGCTGTAGTAGTGTATCGCAAACTCCAGTTTGTGGTTAACTGACAAAAAAACGCTTTTTCTGGCATACCATCCAAATAATCTCTTGTAACATGGAGGGGGTGTCTGATAGTTTTTTCAGAGACGTGGTGACCCCAAGATTTTACTTGGTCTTGTAATTCACCAACAGTCATCCTTAGGGATTTTTTTTTACCTCTCTTACGATCCTCCTCACTGTATGTGGGGGGAAAATAAACTATGGTCCTCTTCCAGGCTGGTTTGTACCAGTTCCTATTGTCGTCCACTTTTTTATTATTGCCCAAACAGTAGAGACATACATTTTAAGCCGAGTAGCTATTTTTTAATACCCATTCCCTGACTAATGAAGGTCAACACACTTCTCCATCGTGTGGTTTGTGTGTTCTCTTATCTTTCCCGTGTTGATGGATGACTAAGGGAATTCAGCCCCTGTGTCACCTCACATTCGTGACCCTGTTAACCAGGAAGTCATGGATTACAGCTTGAAGGTTCTTGTTCACTCCACTCAACTCAAAGATGTATAATTTACAGGGAAAACATGCTTCAGTTACATCGCTGCAGTTTAATTTCCAGAGGTGCCAATAATCACGGCACATGTGTTTTTGTTAAAGATAATTATTTCTTGATGAAGGATGTTTTTCTTCAGATAAATGTATGTTAAGGAAAGGTTGGATTTTGTGACATGGAACTGCTTCACCAAAAGGTGGATTTCTTCTAACACTTTTTACAAATCTTTACAAGGGGTGCCAATAATTGTGGAGGGCCCTGTATGTAGTGTGTGTGTGTGGGGGGGGGGGGGGGTATATTCATATATTACAAAAATTGATCCTATAATGTAAAATGAACAGGTTTTTATCACATTGTGGGGAATAGGGAAGCTCATGATTTATGATTATGGTTAAGGTTAAGGTTGGGTAGAGGTTAAGACTGTTCTTGCTGGGATTAGAGTTATGCCCATAGAAATGGCTGGATGATCCCCACTAAGATATGAATGCAAACTCTGTGTGTGTGTGTGGTTTGCATAGATCACATATAACAGGACCAAATTATTCCCAAAGCCTAGTAAAACCTGAAATTTCCCTACTTTTGGGGACATCCTTTGAAGTCCCCATTTGGATAACCTCAGTTTTATAAAAATCTGTGAATGCAATCAAAAAAGTAAAAATGCCAAAAGTCTTGTATTTGGGCTGGTTACTTATGGTTAAGGTTAGGGATGGGTAGGGGTTAAGGGTGTCGTGATTGGGATTATGGAATTTCCCTTAGAAATTAACGGATGGTCCCCATTTAGATAGGAAGACCTCCTAAGCACAGCCACCATCCTCCGGGGCAGCGTTGATACACAGTGACCCTGTGCCTGACGAGTGAACTCCACCCCCCCCACTCCCGAAGGCCCCAGAAATCAATTGAAAGGGCAGGTGGGTTTCCATCTGCCAGGCCTCACCGGGGCAGCTCAGGACAGTTCTGTCACCAGCGGTTTCTCCAGCACCTCAGGCGTCAATAGAAGCATCTTCTTAAGTCAGTCTCCAAAGCCTGCCAGGGTTCAATGAAAGAATCCTCTTGTATTAGCGCATGCCAGGACACTGAATAATTCAGCAAACTGATTCGTTGAGCATCTGCAGTGATGTCGTTCTTTAAGGAGTGAATTCGTAGGGCTTCTGCTTGCATCACCCACTTAGCACCCGCAGCTGGTGTTGTTTATGTCGCAAGTTGTTATTCGTTTCCAGGGCACGGGGCCCCAGCATGTCATCGCCTCTGCGGCACAGCACCGGCGCTCCCAGTCAAAAAGGGAAATCCCAGGGGCCTGTGTCACAAAGCAGGATTTCTTGCTCAGGCCGCTAACGTGTCCGATTTACGGCAGCCCAGCTTAAAAGGACCATATCTTTGTTCACTTACATTTAGGCCAGATGACCTTCAATCCAGCAAGTTATCCAGGAGCACAAGAAATCCTGCTTTTTGATACAAACCCTAGGAGCATGTGTGTATGACAATATGAATAATAAGGTTTATTATTATTATAAATATATATCATTGTTGTGTTGCCTTATGCCTTGGTATTCCTTCACTGGAGAAATTCGAGGTAAATGATAGATTTTGGTTAAATTTTGGTTAAGCATACAATTGCAGGGGCCCTTCTTGAACTTAAACAAGCATGGTAGGGGTGTCAAGTGCAAAGCTTCGTTGCCTATTATTATTTGATATTTATTTGTTAATCTATTTAGAGCCAAAAATAAGCACCATGAAGAAAAGAAGGCCGTGTTCTCCAAGAACGAGTCACGCAGAATGAATCTGCACCAATCAGTCTAATATTGCGTAGACCCCAGCAGAACGGCTCTGACCCGTCGAGGCTCAGACTCCATGAGACCTCTGAGGGTGTCCTGTGGGTTCTGGCACCCAGATGTTAGCAGCAGATCCTTTGAGTCCTGTAAGTTGCGAGGTGGGGCCTCCATGGATCGGCCTTGTTTGTCCAGCGCATCCCACAGATGCTCGATTGGACTAAGATCGGGGGAATTTAGAAGCCAGGTCGACACCTTGACCTCTTTTTCATGTTCCTCAGACCATTCCTGCGCAATTTTTCCAGTGTGTCTGAGCACATTATCCTGCTGAAAGAGGTCCCTGCCATTGGGGAACACTGAATGAAGGGCTATACTTGGTCTGCAACAATGCTTAGGTATGAAGTATGTCTCAAAGTAACATGGGTTCTTTTTCTAACTGTTTGGACCTAGAACCAAGTCGGGGGGGGGGGGGGGGGGGGGGGGGGGACCCCAAATCCAGTTTATCACGTGCGGGGGTTTTAAACAGCAATTGGAAAGTTCCAAGAAAAAGGGTTT
>JAODKE010000020.1:16857718-16868255 GCA_026779605.1 Mormyrus hasselquistii | reverse complement strand
GCCGGAGGCATCACACGCGGGGGGGGCCTTATTTGCGGGGGGTGCCTTATTCTGACCAATTTTTAAAAAATGGGGGGGTCCCTAATTGATGGGGATGTCCTATAATCGGGGAAACACGGTAATACAAATATGTGATATGCCCTGCGGGCAGGCGCGACTGGATGAGCGGCCACATCCACATCCACATCCACATCCACATCCACCCTGGCTTACAGTTTGTCACCTCACGGGCTGCTCAATCATGCCTTGCATTCAAGAAGCACTTTGTGGCACTTGATTTACGCATGTCAGCTGACCGTTTTCATTCTAACGACAAGATGCATGCAGAAGTTATAGACTTGCAGGTTATCAGCTGTGATATATCAGTATACTAGAGTGGCATTGCCTGTCAGCTAACAACTTACCACCGTGAAGTCGGGAACCCATATGAAGTGTGTTGAACAGTCCTTTGAGCAGGCACACACAAAGTCTTTAAGTTATCCAGTTGTAAGTCTTGTGAACTTTGCAGAGGCTATATTATCAGCAAGAAGTTCTTTACCGAGTTATTATTTGGTAGTTAGTTGGCTAAATAGTTCTGCTTTCTGATGGAAATGTGTGAGTAGAAGTGAAGCAACCACATAGAACCACATGTGTCCTGCAGTAGAATCTTTATTAGTGTATCTATCAGAAACACTGACAACAATATAGCAAATAACTCTGGAATTATTCTTGGATACAAACTAAACATAAATGGGCCAGGTTGGATTTTTCTTTATTAGGTTTTGTTATTTAGACATGTCAAAAGACGCATGACCTTTGGTCTACGACTTATGATTATGTTTGAATTTGCAGTTTTAATAATAAATAATTTCAGTACAAAATATGTTTTCCCTGTATACCAAAAATTGCACTGAATCACGGACCAAAAACTGAGGTTTGTGCCGAACAATGAACTTTGTCTATTACCCCCCTAGTTTAATATACGTGATATAAATGCATGATTTTCGCTGCATTACTTTACTGAAGGGATGCCACAGTACTACCTAAGCTAATCGTGTCTATGGACACTCTACAGTTATCCTTTGGAAGTGCCTGATAATTACCGGTGGCTCAGCCTTAGTGTGCACTTTGCAGAGTGAGCTGACCTTACTTTCCTCTCAGTGCTGGGAAGTCGTAAGTCCCGTGAACCTCTTTTATTTACATACCAGACCAGTTATAACACTCTGTTAGGAGTTTGCGTCACGTTCCTAAGGTGCTCAAACTGAAAGTGAGACTTTCACCTATGTAAATACCAGCTGGAGGCTGTTTGATTTTTACTGTGCTCGCTCGCTTTGTGCTGTGTTAAATAAGAGGCGCGCCTGCTCAGGTGGGGCACAGCTTTCTCTGTGTTCTCCAGTCATTTGTTGTCTGATCGTATTGTTATAACTCCTCCTGAGTTGGCTATGTTGGATGGGGAATGGGTGTTTCCTCGATTGTGAGCAAGCTAATGGAATTTAGGGAGCCAGTAATGAGGGAAACGTAACACAAGTGGCTACAGTCTTATAGTCAGCAGTATAAGAGTAGTTTGGTTAATGGTGCATGCTGCCTGTGCTACAAATCACTGAGGGCAAATTTTGGAGTGCTTTGCCTTACACTCCCCCGCCTCCCAGCCCCTGGAGGTGCACCAGGTGTGCTGTCACCTGGAGATTTGTGTGAACGCTGAATCCGCGGGAATTAAAGCCTCTTCCAAACGACGCGCGTGAGAAGCTCACGTTTCACCGTGGGAGGACAGACCGCTCCCGTGCACACATCCCGACAGCTGCAAGCGGTCGCGTTCAGGTCGTGCCGCAGAATCTTCGAAAAACTGAAATCTGTCTTTGTTTCCCCCTGGAAAACAAAAAAAAAAATCCGTAAACAGCTGAATGCAGGAGAGAGAAGAATGAATAGAATAAGGCTTAAAGAATTGGTTCCATCTGCCACGTGAAGTGAGCGCAGCAGCAGCCGGGAATTGTGGGTATTGTGCTGGGCTTGTTTAGGCGCCGCCAGCCATGACCGCCGGCACCCCCTGATCTGCTGGAAGGCCGATTGAGGCCCTGCAGGATGCCTTTCAGACCCCCTCCTCCCCCCCGCTCCGGCCTGCTGGAACTGCATCTGCGGGGCCGTGCCGTTCAAAACTACTGCGAGCCCCTCTGCCCCCTTCCAGAAAGAGACAAAGGCCGGCCCGGTTCCACACCTGGGTGAATTGAGAAATTCTCCGTCTGGATGATCGGCAAGTACAGGAAGGACTTCGGAAAGTTTTTTTTTAATTACTAACATAAGGCTGTTTTAGGTAGAAGCTTTTTAGAGGAAAAGGGAAACATTTTTTACGTCCCGAGCCGAAGCACAGCATACTTTTGTAATGATGGCAGGCAGCACGTACCCATACCTCGCAAACAGCCCCCCCCCCAAGTGAAGCCTTTATGAGGACCATATGACCTTGTACTGTGGAGTCCCAAGCGGCTCCAGGCTCCCCACTCTCTGGCATATGGATTTCTGACCAATGGAGGCCGTCGGCCCGGCGCAAGTTCAGAAAGCCCTCAGCGGGTGTCAGCTTATGAACTGACAGGCCTGTTCAGTCGCGTCGCTGCCAAAAACACAAAAGGGTTTCCCTCCTCACAGCTTCTGGATGCCATGCTTTGCGCTGCCTGAGGTGTGACACAAGTGTGACAGCCATTGTGGAAATCTTAGGACAACTTCAGTGCCGTGGACACAGGACAACACAATCGGGCTTTCCTTTCTGGCAAGTAATTTTTTTTTTTGATAAAACTCTGGAATCTCCCAAATGCACATCTATATTTTGACTGATTGCTGTATGTTTACTAGTAGAACAAGTTTTCACATTTTAATTTAAAAGATTCTCCACATTTTGAAGAAAGATAAACTAATGGTACATTCAGGAAGCTGTCTGACACACACAGCCTTGTTATTAGACCTTGCCAGTAGAGTGAAGATAGCATTCAGGATTCATCCCCCCTCACTGTCAAACACTGAGTAACGTGTTGGGAAACCAGACCAAATTTTACAGAATTCCTGCCTGGCTTGTTACTTCTCGGTGAGCCTGCCAGGGATCGACACGGTGCGCAACCTCTGCTCACCTCTTTAACCTTTGCGAATTCCTCGCTCTGCCAAGCTCTGGGGATCCCTGACTGGACCCTACTACCCAACCATCAAGGATCCAGGACTTTTCCCCAGCCCCCCCACGCTCAAGGACACTGAACAAGTTGAGCTTTCAGTATCCTGATAGTCTCCTATCACAGGGACAGAGAGCTCTGCGTATCTAAGACACTCCTTGGCACCACACGTGATCTGCGCGGTTAAACACTCAACTTGCACTGTTACAGTGTTAAAAAAACCACTGTAGCTGTCCAGGACCGTAGTAAGATCTGCTGTACTGGATGTCATCAGGAAAGTATATGGTGGGCATTTCAAAAGCAAGGATCTGGCCCATTTCAGTCCCTTCAGCTAAGGCTTCTTTAGGACATTTTTAAAGGGCCGGGTGAAAACCAGACTTTCACAGGTGCTTCTAGTGGAGCCTGTCAGCTAAACCTGAGCCAAGTAGGCCACCGCAGGTCACATGACCTCACTTGTGTTTGGGCACCAATGGGGTGACTTGGGATGCCATTGGCAGTGTCTGATTCGGTAGTGGATGTTGGAGGGACAGGCTTTGGCAGATCCTGGTGAATGCAGCTGAAGACCGGCAGAAGGAGAGCGCACATCCGCCATTTTGGTGCATTTCGTGATCGGAGGCATCTAAAATGTCCCCATGCACTTCCGTGAACTGTCTTGTGGAATTTTGCAGACTGTTTTATACAGCATGTAGACATTTTTTAAAGTGATTTTTGTTAAAGTGTTAGCTCAGTAGTTGTTCTGAAAACAGAGAGAATGGTAATCAAGATGGCTTGACGGAGTTGCGACTATTTTTTTTAACTGGGCTCCATTTTCTCTTGTGAAGTTACCTCCTGGTAAAATTGCCACATTAATGAGATTAATGGTGAAACAAACCAAGGCTCCTGACAGTCTTTTGAGGCCTGCTACTTCTTGTTGGGGTTATTGTAAAAACATGGCCGGCTCTCCCCAGGGGACATACAGGATGTTACCTTCATACAGGCAGAATAACGAGTTAATTGGTTCAGATCCATTTTTGAGGAGCGGTCATGAAGCAGCTTCATTGTCTGCGCAGCTACACTGCGTTTCGCTCCATCGTTACGACTGCGCACGTGACTGTGCTTTGGGTCCGACTGATCACATCAAATTATACATGAAGTTATAAGGCGACAAGCGAAACGTGGTAAGCTCCCTGATGTCTGCACCGCGATGGGCTAACTATGAATCCTGGGAGATTTGTATACTTGTGGTCATGGCAGTGAGGAGGACAGAACACTTCTGGTAATAAAATGAATCAAAAGCAACCTGCAGATATGCACTGCGGGCCAGGTGGGTGGGTCAGGATGACATCATTTTTGGGTCATCTGTGATTGTGCAAACCTGCTGTGAACTACCTGCGGTAGTTCAGCTCTGCAGTATAGGGGCATACGGGGTACTGACATCCATGTCGCGCGTGAGTAGGAGAGCATTGATAAAAGTGTGTTAAAATGCCTGTTAAAATGCCTGTTGAAATGCGTGCTCAGGCATGGCAGGCAGGCAGACAGGAGTCAGCGTTCAGTGAGTCAGCGTGGGAGGGACTCTCTGACTCTCACACCATGAGCTCAAAGGGTGACTTTATGTCATTACAGGAGATCACTCACAATGCTCAGAATGAGGTGAAAGGTTACTCAAGGTCACTAACGCAGGACAAACGTGTCTCAACTTGTGATTTTCAACAAAAAACTGTACTAGAGTTTTCATAAGCTATAAATGTACCCGTTGTTTATGCTTAAGATCAAACCAAAAATACAAACAATTAGGCACAGAACACAGAACCGTATATAGCTTTATATTAGAAATTTTAATGGATGGATGAATGGATATATAACCAACCATCAACCATCTTGTGCCTGGTTATATACCATATCCTACTGCTTCAACTTGATACCCACCTGGTTCATCCTAACCACTGGAGTCGTTCTTTGTATTTATTTTCCCAGAAAGTCTAGCAAACCACAGTAACCAGATTTTACTGTTCATCAGTTATAGGACACCACTGCGGTCTGATTTATGAAGCTGGAAGGGAAGCCATAATGGAGAAGGGAGTTAGGCAGTCCAGATCTTTCCTGGCCTTAAGAACCTGCTGTTGGTTCCTGTTGTCTCCTCTCCTCTGGCTGTGAGCTGCCATTGGCCAGCAGCCTGCACACTGTCACCAAAGCGACACTCAGCGTGACTGAACATCACTGTGCCAGGCCACACGTGCACAAGTTTGGCCCTTTAATTCCCACGTGTTTGCACTTTATTAACCTCTAGGAGTACAATTTTTTTATGAGTGAGTCGGCTGCAAGTAACAGAGGATGAGGAAGAAGGAATCGTCTTCATACTGATTGTCCATAGGTATCCAAAAGAAAAATAATTTGGACTTCATGGGGCAAATTTGAACACAATGGTATGCGAGGTCACAAACTCTGACAACCAGCTTCAAATGTATCTAGAAGGCTGGGATTGAACACAGATGGAGGCGATTATATGTCTTCTTAGACATCGTTTCTATCTGATGCAGAAAGCTGCATTCCAGGAGTGGCGACGGAGACAACGTAACGGTCTAGTCACATGCGATGGAGAAAATTTTTTGCAGTCATAGTGAATCATAGAGAATGTCAAGAACTCTTTGAATAATTTGAGTGAGTTCTAGAACTAGCATCCGTAAATAATCGACGTCCCTTTCTGGATTTTTCACTCTACCCCCCCGCCACAGGCTCTGGGGGTCAATACGTGTGGCTACTGCGCGTTTCTTATTTCACTGCAGATGGCTACATGACAATTCACTTTATGGGTAATTGTCTGTTTCTTTATGGACGCCCAACTCCTTCATCCGTGACTTATCAAAAGTTTTGTTTTGAGTTTAGTTTACTTTTATTTGACCGTCATTCTTGTGGCAGGAGGAATCAGCTTGACCTCTGGCATCAGACCTGCTCTATTCTTCCTCTCCTTCACCATAGTCAGAGATGGAAAAATACTTTCAGGATGAATAGGAGAAGGATCTGGCCAGGAGCTTGCCAGCGCTGGACCGAAACTCAGCTCTGTGTCCTCCGCTGTCCTCCGAAACAGGAAATTGCTGACAGAAAGAATGTGGCAGACTTCTCCCTCTTTACCCACGTCTCTGCAAAGTTCAGCCTTTGCCTGCTCATCCTTTAGATGGAAGCCTCCTGTAAACAAACAGCTGCTTCTCTGGCTCGCTGCTGAGGTTCATGCTGACTTCTGTGTTGACAGCAATAAAACCGTAAAAGGTTATTTTTTATTTTCTTCTTACGAGGAAGAGAGTGCAGGAATCCAGTGGGGGCATTTCACTTCTCTCTACTTTTCTTTCGTTTATTTTGATTGACCTTGGGAGTTGTGGGAATAGACGTTAAATCGGTGGAATATGGCAGCTGAAGCGGTTTACTCAGGTCCTGTGAAGACAATCCACCTGCTTTGACGCTGAGTTTGACGATAAACCAGCATCCACACAGGGAGCATCCCAGCGGCCGGCCGTGTGCGGTAACGATCGCGGTTAAGCTGCTGTTGATCCCATCAGGTTTTACAGTAGCCACCCCCTGAGGCTCCAGTCAAGAGGACTGATTCAAATTTCAAACCCGTGCATAAAATGGACACTACGTATGGTCAAAGTAATAAGATGTTGGTGTTTCGTAGACAAGGCTCCAAGCCTCTGCTTTCAGCAGCTGTCCCTTGACGGTGGCCGGCACAGTTGTCAGAGGAAGCGGCTCTCGCAGCGTGTCGCTGGAGCGCAGAAAGTGCCGCTCTCCTGAGCGCCTTATAAAACTAATATCTGCAATAAAAACACAGCCAGGCCTTTTGAGTGCACATGTTCATGGGAAAAAGTAATCAGGTCTTAATGGGCCAAGTGAGCAGCCTGTGTCTGTTAATCTTGGCCGTTCCCTTTGAACAGGCAAAAAAAACCTTAAAAACACTCAGAGCTTTATTTCACTCTTCTGCTTAATGCAACACAGTTGGCTACTCTCACCAGTGGCATTTTAGGAGTGCCGAAATTGAAGACCACACCATCAGTACCTCTTGGATCCCGCTGTTTATTTAATGCTACCTTTAAATAAGTTTAGCCATGTTGCAGCCTCATATGAAGCACAGGGTCATGAAGCAGGGTTCAAGCACAAGGCAGGTGAAGAGGATGTTTCAAAAGTGATCGGAAATTTATGGGGGACAAGGAGGTAAATTTGAAATTTCATTGCAAACAACAATACCGCAAGGTTATTGTCGAGTGTGTGTAAGGAAACAATCTCTGCAACAGATGGATCTTGTATTGGGATGTTGGGCTTTGACTCCAAGTTTCAAATTCTTCAGTGGAGTGACCAGTTATTTAGATAACTACAAAAGTTTATCACTTAGTGGTAAGTTTATAATAATAATGGAACTATAACAGCAAATTGTGTGAAAACTTCTTTTTGCTTGTTTTGGGGGGATGTTTGACAGTTCTGTGAGGTCACATGTCTGCCTGATTTAAGGTTATTATTTGTCGCAGAGTAAAGCTAATACTTATTAATTTGCTCCAGGATCCTCATGGAAATAAGTTGCAGAACAAATGGTGTTTCTGTGGTTTTCAGTGCACCGTCAGTTTCTGTTTGTGGGGGTTTATCTGCAGCATGCATTCTTAAACGCATGTGACCTGTCTGTAGCGTGTCGGGATTTCAGCAAAATGAGGACAGAAGTTTTCTGGAATGTCGCCTTCAGAATGTGTCGCCCGGCCTCTCCCATGACCGAGGGCTGAGACTGAGGCCTGTCAGAGGGGACTGTGAGCGGGCCGCAGTCATAAATGCGATCTTCCCCTCCCCTTCTCATCAGGTGAGCTGGACATCGCAGAGCAGAGGTGACGATGACCGCCAACAAGAGCGCCAAGGCTGCAGCGCAAGCTGGAGAGAGTAAGGTCCCTCGGGAAGTTCCTGACAGGTGAGTGATGTCACCCAGTGTGGGAATCTGGCAGGGCGTTGCTTGTGATGGGAGAGGCAAGGCTTGGAAACCTGCGATGGGCGGGGTTTTTGTGTGCTTTTAATCACAAACAGGTTCCAGCCTCATCTTATTGCTTGCTTATCCCAGTTCTCGTGGAGTCGCACCAGACAGTGATTGACAGTGCTTGGTAATTCTGCTTGCTGTGGGTTTTCACACGCCTGTATCTTCCCAGGTTAGTAGGTGCGGGATTCGCTGTGGGAGTATGCATCTAGGCAGGCATTTATTTATCTTCCTTCAGGAACTGAGAGCGGTCCATTACCATGGCTGCCTTGATGCTGCATGTTGACAACAGACAGCTGAGAAACTGAGCACTTAGTCACATCTGGGGCACGGGACTGCGTTTGTAAACGGCACGGCTCAGGAACTTCCGCTCACAGCCGTATCGTCTTATATTCTCTGAATTTGGTTTGGGCATCTTTCTCTTGAGAGTAAACCAGCCAAAGTCGCTTAATGCTGTTTTTTTTCCTTGTGTTGGTGTGAGCGTTGCGTCAGCTTCAACTGAACGCACTCCTGCATTTTTCGCAAGCAGGGACAAGCCCTTTTATCTCGCTGCTAAAGCTGCATGTTGACTATGCTCAGCTTCACGCGTGCAGATGCCACCCTGGCACAGAACATGTCCGGCACTGGCTTTCAGAGCCATTGAATCATAATCCTTCACTTTAGCTTGCAGTGATTTTTTTCAGCTGAAGAATTTCAATTGCGGCATGTTATTTACTGCGGTGATTAGACATCGAGGGCTTTGCTGTTTCTAAGCATGATAAGCTGCTTCTACCATGCGTTCTAGCATATGGGAATTATACATAACTTTAACTATAGTAGATTTACTGAGGTGCTTCTAAGAAATTAAGATCTCTGTACATGACAGGGAAAAGATCATCCGTATTAGTTCTCAGCATCTGTAGAAGCCAGTGAATAGAACCTTGTCAACATTACTGTCAAGCTGTGACTCTTGTTGTCAAGTTGTACATGAACTGTTCATTCAGGGGAATGTACCCTAGGTGATTTTAAAGTGGCTGACGTGGAAAAGTGAAGTAGTCCTCGTTTGCCGTTTGCACAGCATGAAGATTAGTCATTATATTCTCAGACCGCATTGGCAGTAGAGTGGCCCAGTCACACAGCGCCATTGTTCTGATGATTGTCGTGTGGGCTGCTTATGACTGTTCCGATGTTTCCAAATGATTAAAGTGAGGTGATGGGCAAAATATTAGTACAACGCCATGCCTAAATATTTGTTCAACACCTGGATTCTCCACGGCTGACCTTCTGATCTTGAGTCAGACAGTTGAAAGAAGAAATTTGTGATTTGCCCACTGAAATTACATCGTTACTTTCCTTATAACAAAAATTGAATAGGAAACTAAAACTGTATGTAGTTTTCAGACACCAAAGATTTTCGTGCCTGTGTTGCAAAAACTGTCATTTAGAGGAGAGTTAATCTGTTTTTGGGTTTCTTCACTTAAAAAAAGAGTTTTAGTGCCCTATGAAACGTGATATGTCGTTCAATAATTCGATGCGAGGAAGGAATGCAAAGGAAAGTTAGACTGGCGGGGATCGGGGGGGGTGAGTATTCCCGGCCCTCTCACTTTTGACCTGCGTAACTTTTAACCTCGGCTGTAAGTTATATGTTTTCTGACCCTGCCAACAAACAGGAAATTGCTGTTATCTGACACACCCGCCACCTCTTGTCTGGGCCATGACTGGCACTGCATGCACTATGTTCATGTCATTCCTTGGCAACGGTTCTGGTTTTATTTTTACTGGTCCGGGCCTGGCACCAGTTGGCGCTCTTGGCCTTCTGTCCGAAACTGACCCAAGGAGTCCCGGCTTTGGAAGGCCTCGTAGGGGCTACACATGTTATAGCTGTGTAAGCCATTATGGCAGAGCTGTGCACAGGGGTTATTTTTAAAATGTAGTTTGCCATTCTACACCATGTTAAATTTCTATTTGGCTAAAGATGTATAATAAAGGCGAAGATAGATAATTAATAGGTAGAGTAGCTGAACTGATTATACTGCAAGCACAGTGTTAGTCTTTACAGTATGTCTACCATTTAGGCATAATGATGAAAACAAACATAAAAAATAGGAGATAATTACAGGCAGCTAAAATTTTATAATATATGTGTCCTTTCTCTTCTTTAATTCCTTTTATTTTGCTTTCGTTTCAGGGTTACAATTTCATCTGCTGGAAAACGGCTTAATATGCCATGAGGGGTAAACCCTCATAGAAATAGGAACAGGGCATTCTGGGTAAAGAAAATATGGAAAAATATCAAAATAACATGACAGAAAAATTATGTTTGATTTATATCCAGTGTCGTCAAAGGCAGTCAAAGAAAAATGGGTAACACTTTACTCGAGGGGGCACAAATATTGTAGTAGTGCACTCTTACTTAATGTATTAATTAACCAGTATCTAAGTGTTAGTTACATAC
>JAODKE010000020.1:16824941-16841398 GCA_026779605.1 Mormyrus hasselquistii | reverse complement strand
TGTGTGTGTGTGTGTGTGTGTGTATATATATATATATATATATATATATATATATATATATATATATATATATATATCCTATATATTCTGGAGATTCTGAAAAGGTATGAATACATAGAATAGAAGAAAATGCTCGTGGAATCTGAAAATGAAAAACAAAGTTTTGAATTGCATAAGCCAGAACAGGAAGGAGTTTTCCTGTTTTTGTGAGCTGACAGTGGTATTGTAGTACTTCTTAGAATGGAACAACAGACAACTGGATCTAAGTGAAACATAATCTGATCCTAGCCCCTAAAGAATAGAATCCTTCTTTGGAGAAATGAAAGGGAGCCTCTATTGTACAATGAGTGCGGTGCTTTGCAAACCACCACGTCTATGGCTTAACTATCAGGTGCTTTAACTGTAATTTCGGTAAAGTGCTGATGTGTGATGCTAAGGTTTGGTGTTCTCCTGCAGTGAGACCTTCTCTTTCATGCTGACTGGAGAAGATGGAAGCCGGAGATTTGGGTACTGCAGGAGGTTACTGGTGAGCTGCTAATCTCACGTTCATTCTGGCCAGTTTTTTTTTTTTTTTTTACTTTGTTTACTGTTTTTTTTAGAGGTTCTTTGTTAGTTAAGAAGGCATTCCAATGCGTGACGTGGATCTCAAGGCCGCAGCGACAAGAGCCACAAGCACAGAACAATGAATATCATTTGACTAGTACAGTTTTGTCAGTTATGTTTCCCAAAGAACTGTACAATCTCCTCTGATAATAGAGAGGAGAATTGTATTCGTAGACATTCAGGTGGTGCCTAATGAGGCAGAGGTACGCATTGATGGTTTTTCATTCTATTTATTGTTTTTTCTTTCTTTCTTCCGAGTGTGTGTGGGAGGGGGGGGGGGGACATCAGGTTTAATGTCGAGGTTCAGGCCCCCAGAAGCTGTCACTGAAATAGGTCTCCATTGTGCTGTCACCCCCACCCCCTTCAAACCACGGGGCATGCTCTCTACCAAAGGCCACACATTGGGCTTAACCACTCAGTGTGTTTAGAAAAAAATGGAGACAAAGGGAACTGTGCCTAATATGGATGGGGAAGATTGGGCCTGCTGCATGCGAGCATAAATGTGGGTGGAGACGACGAGGTATGGTCTCGTCCGTGATTCAGCGGCTGTGGAGTAGGCGACTGGTCGTTTGTTTAGTAATGAGCTAATCCTTTTGACGGGCGTGTTTCTCATATATTCAGAATGGCACGCCTGTCCCTCTAAATTAGCTCCTCCAGATGATATGTTCTGCACCTGAAGCACTCCTACCATTGACGTTTCAAAACTCAAGATGAAAGGGACAGGGTGTGTCATAGCCGTGGCTGTGAGTGTGAATGCTGGGCAGGGCGTTCTCCACATGCTGCCTGGGCACCTGCATCCATCCCCCACGTCTGAAAGCGAGAGAGAGACCTACCCTCTAGCTAATGTGAGTCTTAATGTCTTTTACCCAGCCCAATGGGAAAGGGCCTCGCCTGCCTGAGGTTTACTGCGTCATCAGTCGGCTGGGCTGTTTCAACTTGTTCTCCAAGGTGAGCTCATCTGCAAATCCAGGTCGACCACCTGGGATGGGCAGCCGTCTACTTCCTCCAGGGTTCAAGGGCGTGGCAGGCCGTCTGTTGGAGTATCATCTGTTTCAGCACTCCAAGAGGTCCTACACTGGAATCCTGCTTACTGGATACCAGTGCTGCCATGCAGTGGGATTTTCTGCAACAAGCACCTCCCCTTCCTGTGGCATAGGTCTATGTTCCTTTAAGAAGTAATCACCCCAGGATCCTATGACCTACTAAAAATGGCAGATATTCACCTGTAGGCTATGAATGGTTCTACTCCAGGTAGGGTTGACAACAGAGATCGCTCAGTATGTGCGGAGTGACAGGATATGGGGGAGTTGTCACTTTCGCTGTTCGCCGATGGTATTACAGGTGTTATGCTGATACCAGAGCAGGGACCAGCCCTGTCATGCCAGTGTTTCACAATGCCCTGCCTTTGTGTGCGCGCTCATGTAGTGGCACTAATCTCAGTGCAGGACTCTGGCAATAGCCCAGTGCAAACATCGCATGTCACAGAAACACAGAGGCTGTAATGTATTACCTGGGTATTTGAGTTAAAAGTATATGCGTGGGCGCACTGAAATAGCCAGGAATGCTGTGATTTTAATCATTTTGCAAAGTTCAAGCAGCACTTTGCGCAGAGGTCAAAATGGTTTTCATTGGGAGGAAAACAGCATTTGGTCATAGAGAGAGCAATACTTTAAGGATGGTAAGCAGAGATGGTATCGCATGAGCTTTGATGTTAATATTTAGCCAGTGAGTAACTGCGATCACCAAGAGGGACCCTTAAGCAGATGTTGGCGTGGGCTGGTGTCAGGGAGCAGAGAAGAATATTAATTTTGGGAGGGAAGACAGGTTGTTTCCAACAGTATCTCTGTGTATCTGTAACTGTGCTATTTGAGTCAAAGAGCTTTCTGCCAGTTGCCCTCTTATGCCAGGTACTCTGGCACTGCCCAGAGAGTTCTTCCACAGAGGATGAGCTCATAATGGCCCTTTCCATGCAGATTCTGGACGAGGTAGAAAAGCGGCGAAGCATCTCTGCAGCGCTGGTCTACCCCTTCATGAGGAGCCTGATGGAGTCGCCCTTCCCTGCCCCGGGCAAAATCATCAAAGTCAAGACTTTCCTGCCTGGTGCAGGGAATGAGGTTAGAGCTCATGAAATGTGAAGGGATAGTCTGAGTTTCATAAGGCATGTCCCACTGTTGATCCCGTTGAAGAAAGCCCTGACTTCTGTGGCCAAGGTTGGGTTCGTGGGTGTACCTTCTGTAGGGGAGGGTTTTAGTGCATCCTAAAGGTTGAAATCTGCTTGGAATCCGTAACGATACCAGAACATCGACTATGGGCACTAAGTCACTAATGTCAGTGCTAGACCATACCTTGTTTTGTCAGTAAGTGTCTGCTACTGACCCGCCTGGGTGCTACTCCCAGGTTATGGAGCTGAGGCGACCCATGGACTCCCGGCTGGAGCATGTGGACCTGGAGAGCCTCTTCAGCTGCCTGAGCGTGCGTCAGGTCATACAGGTCTTTGCCTCGCTGCTCCTGGAGCGCAGGGTCATCTTCGTAGCCGACAAACTCAGGTAAACACAAGTATTGGAATGATCATGGTTAAAAGGGACAGCATCTATTCTGGTTGTAAGGGACATTGTAACCGGAATGTTGCAAGTTTGTGTCCTTGAATGACCATGCTTTCATACCTGCATGCAAAATATTTAACATGAGTAGTTACAATCCTACTATGTGAAGGAGTGAAACTCTGAGGTTCTTGGCATGAAAGTCTTTTCACTGCCACTTAAGATGTTTAAATTACAGAGTGCATGTCATTTGTGAACATGCACTTATATGCGACTGAATAACATCTGCCTTTGATGAAGGTCACGTCCCTGTTTCTATGCAGAAATTTCCTCCTGGTCTATCATTCATCTATTTTTAATATTCTGCAGTTGGGATCATTGCTGGAACAATGTCAGGATTGTGCAAAGAACGCTGTGTCCAGTGATCTGGCCTCTTACACCCTTCTGCAAATCCTTTCATTCCTTTAGTGCGACTTGTGGTTGGCCGTGGCAGATTCCAGCTCTTTTGCCCCCCCAAGCCCCCCTCTCCCGGGCTAATGTTTGGGGGGGGAGGGGTTGTGGGTGGAACCACATGTTTATGGCTTCTCCCATATGATCAGCTCATTTGCAAAAAAGGCTACCAAGCCTGCAATGTTTGGGGGGGGGGGGTGGGAGGGTAACGGCATATGAAAAAAATGAGTTTGCTTTGCTTGTGTGTTGCCGTGGGGGCCTCTTGGTTTGGCGCGCGCCTCCAGTCTCTCTGACCGCAGCTCCCCCACAAGGAAAAAAGAAATAACCTCGATCGCCCTACCTTTCAAGAACGTGTCCCAGAATGTCCAGAAGGTGCCCATGTCCCCGTAAAAACAGTATTCGCTGTTTTGATATCACACCTAGTCTCGCGACAGGCTTTTTGAAAGCCCTCTGCACTATTATGGCAGCGATGGTGAATCCTCTGCATGTGTTTACAAATAGACTACATCAAATCCGTGGTGTGTAACATAGCGACAGAATTATTTATTTTAACTGTGGATTAGAAATGCAGTGCAGCGTCACCTAATCATGATCTTTTTTTCCTGGCTGCATTTTATGACCCTGATGTTTATTGTCTTGCTATAATCATGGCTTGCATGTGCCTTGATAAGCTCGGTAATGGGAAATGCCGGAATGGACTGACCTGTTGAACTCATACCCACACCCAGAGTGTAAACCTCATTTCGGTACCCAGGCAACAGCAGGGGCTCTGCGATCACCTAGGTGAAGTTTCCCTTTGAAAATAAGAGATCTGGAAAATGTGCCTCACGGGGGTGTGAGCATCCGGGTGAGTCTGTTAAAATCCAATCCCAATCCAGCACACCGGCAGCACGTGTTACGTGTGTCATGTGTAGCAAATGTAAACATGTCGGTTAGCATCTTTAGCATAGCGAGAAGTCCAGACCTGGTGAAGCATCGCTTCAGGCAGCCCCGGGATTTTATCGGAAACTGGCGATCTCTCGCCTGATAGTGGACTGCATTTCAGGTTTGGCAAAAAGGGCAAGTGGTGTGTCACCGTGGGTCAGACACGCCAGGATTGTGTCAGCTTCAGGTTTGCACATTTACGTGGGAGCATTTACTGCAGGAAGGGGTCGCACCGCTAACTGCTATCCAAAAAAGGAAGAAATATCTTTGTTTGGATTGAATCGCTTTCACCTAAACATGCTGCAGCCAGCAGGAAGGCAGGACACTTTGCCCACCCCCCTTAAATTTTTAATCAAGCAAAAGAAAGGTTCCTTATCTGTGTCGGCCTCTTCTGTGTTTAGACTACAACTCTCGTCCTGGGTACATGAGCTGAACTATTAATGTAGGCAGTAGAGCTGAACATACCTCCCCCAGGATGCAATGTTTTTTTTTAAGTGGGGGCTTTGAAGACATATTCTGTTTCTGTTGAGCTTAAATCAGAGTTTCTGTTGTGCCATGGAAGTGCAGGGAGACGGCAAACGTTCCCTGTCTGCAAGCACTTCTCCCGTATCCACGGAAAGTCAATCAAAATGCTCTTTGTTTCTTTTTTCCCTCTTTCCTTTTCTTTTCGGCGGCAACAGTTATTTGTTTGAAAACTCTGCCCCCCCCCACCAATCTCCACATCCCCAAAAACCCCCCTACATGATGTCTGAAGTTGGGGGGGGGGGGGGATTAGCATTTGAATACTGGGTGCACAACATTCCGAACCTGCACCCTGCCCGTCGCTGACCCTGTTTTTTGGTAACAGATGGTTTTCCTGTGTTAATCCCATGACTATCCTTCTGTTTATAAAGGGTGGTTACTTTAGCCTGCTACCGTGTTTCTTCCTAATCAGGGAGTTGAATATACGCTCTTTGTTCCCTCGTTCGACACAATGCGTCAACATGACTGACATCTTTCTGATGTAATGAGAATGAACGCTGAGTATAGCTTTGGGGCAGATATGCAGCAAGAGGAAGTGAGCCTCAATACTCAAGAGCTAAACCAGCAGACGACCGCGGTACAAGACTGCACTCCGGTACGGAAACATGCTCACTAAGCCACGGCAGCATCACCGCGGCTCGCGGGAACACACCAGCACACCATGGAACGACTTTCGGCCTTCAGCTGGTGGGCCATTTACTCATTTGCGAGTTTCTCATCTGGCGACCAGACGTTTCGGCCCGGCAGGAGAGTATAAGTGAGAACCTAAGAGGGTCATAATCTTCATAATGCAAAATGTGAAATATATGGATGAAAAGCCACGCAGAAAACATATTAAATGTCACCGGTCAGAAGGATCTTCATGAATTGCATTTGATATACTTTCTTGCTCCACTGATTTAAGGCGCTGCTTTCCAGACGCCAGCTGGGGGACTCTGCTGAAAAATGAGATCGCCCCTCCCTTTAAAATGATACAGATTCTAGGTTCCAGTAACCCTGATCCCTGTCCCGCCATCAAAGTGTCAAGCCACCCCACGGAGCCCTTTGTTTATGGTGATCATGTCACCATAATTGTGACAAATGTTTCCTGATATCTCAGCGCCTTGGTAGCCTGCTGTGATCCCTCCTGTAAGCGATTACATTAACCAGTTGATGGATTGTCCATGTCTAGTGTTATTTCAGCATTTGCCCCTTTTAATTTCTAACCCCGGCGACCTTTCCCGTCAAAGCTTGTGGAAGAGGGGGAGACACACACAGAGACAGACAGACAGACAGACAGACAGACAGACACTGGCCTCACGCTGTCACATGCACACAGACGTGCGAGCCCCAACAGTTAATCACTGGTTCACTGGCAAGCATGTGGAGCTGCATGGTTTCCATGAGACCCTTTGTTCACTGATCTCAGTTAACGAGAAGTTTGCTTCTGAGAACAGCCTGCGGGGGGGACAGCTACATGGTCAGCCCCCCCCTCCACCTCCACCATCCTCGAGCAGTCAGACACAGAGGGCGCCATTGATCCCTGGCTGCCTGGGAATGTTTGGCCCACACGTGTCTGGACGTCAGAATACCCAGAAGAGTGAAAGTCCTGCCGTATCTTGTTTTTATACTTCTTTCATTAGTTTTAACACCCGTCGTGACACGCTGGCGGTTCTTCCTCAGGAGCGGTGGCTTTCCGGTAATGATGGGGCTGTGTTTGCTTCTCACGGGCCTCCCGGCCTGCCCTTGGCACTCCTCCCCGGGCAGTACGGAGCCCGGGCTCGCAGGGTTCAGCTTTAGGATTTTGCGACAGCTGTGATGATGTGGGAGCAGCCTCCAAATGCCGCTGTGGAGCCCACTGACTGAGTCCTGCCCAACCCTGCAGTGTCATTGCTGTGGAACCTGACATGTTCGCCACACCAGTCACTACATCTGTACAGATGTGCCACTCTTCCGCTCCTTCCTGAAATGTTCGAAAGGTCCGAAAGAGCCATCTGTGAATTCTGCCGATCCAGAGCATATTTTGCAATGACTCTGCCAGACACCCACCTGAGAATAACTTAAATCCAGGATGGGGGGGGGGGGGGGGGCTGTGTTGATTGTGTGCTTCCTCTGGTTCCGGTCTTGTGTTTTTTTTTTTTTTCACGGTTTTATGGCTCATTTTGTGAAACTACACAGGAAGGAAGAGGCAGAGGAAGCCTTTTTGAATGTTCAGGAGGATGTGCCGCTTCAGGTTAAACAAGAATACGAGACTTAAGAGTCACTGCTTGTGCTTTTGGCATGATGATGATGATGATGATGATGATGATGATGATTATTTACTTATGCTGTGACGTTGTGTATGTTGGTGTGTCTGCATAGGAATTTTTGTCTTATTTGTTCTGTTGTCAAATTTGTATATATATTCACAGATCGACTTCATTATTGTAAACTCCAAGCTTTCCGGTCAGTGTCACCACTAGTGAAATGCATTGGACTAACCTATATATAAAATAAAAAATTTGCTTTATTGATTCACGGTTTACAAGGTCTAATCGAAGTGCACAGATCAGAGTTAGAATATGCACGTATTGGCACTCAGCTGGAGACGGGCGGGAGCAGAGACCGAAAACGGTGCCAACCCGCATAAACATAAGTGCCCTTGACATTTCCTGGTGCTGTGATATTAATTCAGTCAACAGCTCAATCAGTTTTAATGACAGCTTTATTGGAGTGGAACCCAGCATGACTTGGGGCATGAGACAACTGGAATTTCCAGCCATATAACAGCATAAACTCACTGACTGTGGCCATGTGGCCAGGCCCCGCCCACACACAATTTTTCCACTTATTTGTTGATATGAGGTCGTTACTGGTTTTTGGTGTAGGGGCAATGGTCAGTTTGTTTGTATCTGATGCTTTACATGCTGAAAAAGATGTCGGCGTAATGGCACCCTGTGATAACAGTCCGCAGGTGTAGCCGTAATTGCTCGGAGAAAACAAGGCAAATTCACTTCTTGCCAATATTTAGCACACTTTTTGTAGTATAGCGTAGAATGTTGTATGGTGTTGATGCTGACATAGCACCAAATGTTACAAAGCGCTAGGCTAATGGCAGCACTGTCTCACTGAGCATTCGTTGTTTTGTTGCATCTTACTCTGCGCACACATGGCAAACATGGCTGCCTCTGACTCCCGTGGCCCCCTGTCCCCCCCAGCACTCTGTCCAGCTGCGTGCACGCGGTGGTGGCCCTGCTCTACCCCTTCTCCTGGCAGCACACCTTCATCCCCGTGCTGCCCTCCTCCATGGTGGACATCGTGTGCTGCCCCACGCCCTTCCTGGTGGGCATCCTCTCCAGCTCGCTGCCCAAGCTGAAGGATCTCCCCGTGGAGGAGGTGGGTCTGTCCACATGAACCTTGGCCATCGCTATATGACATTCCAGATGCTTGGTTCAAGAAATTAACACATCAGAGATATGCCTTTACCAATTCTATAATCTTAATGTAATTGTTGAATATATTGCATATAGTCCTAATTGTCTGACTTTTGGGGTTAAGAAAATATTAATAATAAATAAAAATAATTATTAAAAATAATAACAAAATAATCTTTGTTTCATTTCTGGCATGATTGAATATGTCTTTTTTAAAAAAAAAAAAAAAAAAAGTCCATATACATTCGGGTCACAGGAAGTTGGGTAAGAATGGGTTGAGTTGGATTCTTGTAGCTTACAAAGTTAAACTCAAAGACATTCCCACAAAATGTATAAACTGCAGTAACTCAGTAATGCTGATATGTAATGTAACTCAGTAATGCACAGAAAATTGTTAAATGTTCTCCAGGTGTTCATACAGTCTATTCCCATAACCCTAAAACCTTTCCAGAAGTGAAATGTCTGTTTACCAATAGATGTTTTTGATTAAAACCAAAATATCCATTCTCCAAAGAAACATACATGTCTCCTCAGTGATTTGCACAGGAAAGCATATTTCCCTCTTTCTTATTGGCTGTTTAAAGCCAATGATTTTCATTTGATGCCTCCAATTATTCTGCATCTTTTCAGAGAAGGACTGATAGAGACAATGGTGGCTTTTTCTGTAGAGTCTCTAGAGGCTGTATTGCGGATGTAAGTGGCCTGCTGGGGTGGTAGAGAGGTCTGTTGGAGGAATCTGGATGAATGTGGTGGATGGAGCCAAGGGGACAACGATTGGACCTTTGCCTTAAGGGGTCCTGGTGCAGCTGGAGGAAGTCGGCCTACTCAGTAGTTTGTGTGATAGCTAACCGCTGCAGCCTGGCCTTCCTCCAGCCTGACCACAAAAGGCTTTGGTCTCACAACCTGATTTCGCTATAGAAACAAGTGCAGCATCCGGCTTGTAAGCTGTGGATAGCTGCACTTAATAAGAGTGCCGGGTCAAGCTAATTAAACAGTGACAAAGATAGCAAAGGGGAGATGCAGGTTCATGGTGCTGGATCTCACCAAGACAGGAAGCCAGTGATTGAACTGGTCTCTTTCATTCTTCATGAGTTGACCTGGGATTCTTGGGGTGATCCTGGGAGGGAGAAGCGAGGACGGGAGCCATCGCAGCTGCTGAGGGCCCAGGCGAAATGAGAAAAGGACTTACCGTACTTAGCTGTATGGACTAGCTGCATGCTACTTTGCCGTGCATCACATGTGCAAAAATCTGCACATTCTTGGTGGTTGTGTCCGTGACGCTCAGCTGTTTCCTTTAGCTGATTCAAAGTGAGTGCATGGACTTTGCTTTGTTCCCGATTTGGGCCAGACCCAGCAGTTGCCTGCCCTCTATCTGCCTCCCCAGACACTGCGGTTACCGGCTAGGACTGGGTCTCGTCCTCTTCGTGGGTTTACTATCAGAAGACACCATTACAACACACCACCACTAGCAACACTCATAAACGACTCGTAAAATATCCAATAATCTTTAAAACAAGAGTCTATTGAGAAACGTCTGCTGTCTTAATATTGCTAGTGGTGTTCATGGACACTAGTGTGAAGTAACTTTGCATCACTTAATGACTGCATTTAGCATTATTTTCTCTAAATATGAAATGTATTCCCTTTTGTTAATTCAGGCCTTAACAGTGGACCTGAGGAAAGACCGGTTCATTAGACAGGTAAATGCATATATATCGCCTGTGTGTGTTATAAATTAAAGTCAGGTAACATGTCAATATTTGTGGATCTCAAAAATTATAGGATCTAACCATAAGGCAGAGCAGAGTAAACTCATGCTCCCCAGACTTTTAGGAACCAAGTATTCCGCACACAACATTTCTAACCTGCATTTCAGACTGTTTTCACCCATTAAGGTTTGCTGGAATGATTGTCCTCAAGTAGGTGCATGTTGTTTCTAATCGCTCTGCTCACCATGTGTAGATGGATGATGAGGCCTCACTGTTGCCACGGAAACTCCAGGCTGCCCTGGAGCACGCCCTCGAACAGAGGAAAGACCTCATCAGTCAGGACTCTGATAGCGAATCGGATGAAGGTAAACCTCTGATCTAGTCACCCAGGGTCCAATGAAGTATGAAGCCCGTCATGTGTTCAAGGCTGCAGTTTGCTTGGCCGTCCACGAGGAAATGCACATGATACTGTTAGAAACTGAAGGAGTTAATGAAATAGTCTTAAGTAAGACAGACCACTAACTCAAACCCTGCATGTCATCTTTAAGGGACATGTCTTTTCACAGATATCGTTGACGTTTGTGTTGATTATTTTCAAAAAGGGGAGCTTTGTACCTCATTGTGAGCTGAATATTTCCCTTGCAAAAACAGAATGGAAATTTCCTGGCAAAGCTGGACTGTAAATATTTCTGATGTTCGCACAGTTATGATTTGGCAGGGGAATATACCATTTCTGCTTTTCCAAACACAGAAAATGGCTTTTTCGCTTTGCTTTCTCAATTCACTCCAGATGAGACACAAATACTTCAAACAAAAAAAAGACTTTATAAATTGTCGCAGCTCATCGACAAAGCATTTGACAGCCACGGGTGCAGGAGAGGGGAGGAAATCTTGGCCTAATTACATTTTGCGTGCTCTGAAAAAGAAACGATATTCAAATGTGCTGGAGAATGAACCAGAAATGAAGGTGCTTCTAAAGAAAGCATGCGCGAGGAAAGGATGATACTTTCAAGTGTTAGATGAAGCTCTCCCTGTTTTGACAGAATGTAACTCCCTAAACAACGTGGTGTCAGAGGCTTTTATCCGCTTCTTCCTGGAGACGATTGGACATTACTCCCTGTTCATGACCCAGAACGAGCAGGGCGAGCGCGTATTTCAGAGGGAGGCCTTTCGCAAGTCTGTGGCTTCCAAGAGCGTCCGCCGCTTCCTGGGCGTTTTTATGGAGTCCCAGATGTTTGCTGGTTTCATCCAGGACCGGGAGCTCCGCAAGTGTCGAGCCAAGGGTAGGCTGTGTCTCTCTGGGCACCCTGCTGTGCTCCTCTCTCATAATCTGATATCAGATGTATACTATGCCAGTGATTCCCAAACCGGTCCTCAGGTACCCCTGCAGGATTCACCTTTTTGCTCCCTCCCAGCTCCTGGGAAACGCAGACTGTCTGGGGGTCCCAGAGGACCGGGTTGGGAAACACTGTACTATATCATGTAATAAGAGTATACCGCTTGGTTATGGGTGACATTACATATATTTTTAGAAAACATGTCTGTGCAAAGTGACCTGCAAGTCAGGGTCAGCCAACCTCCCTGAAGACCCTGAGGTTAAGCGCCTTGCTCATGAACTCCTCCAGCAGAGGACTGGAACCCAGATCCTTCCACAGATCCCCAGCAATGACCCAGCTGCCGTAGCTCCGGTTCAGCGACGGCAGCACGCACGACACCAGGGATCCCCAATTCTGGTCCTGCTGTATTTGAGCAGGGAAATCTGCAAACTGTGTTGCAAAAAATGGCATTGGAGATTGGAGAACCCTGGTGTACTGCATGCTATTTTATACAAATAGGTTAATTTATATCAAGTAGATAAAAAGCTTCCTTCATCGGTGTGTAGATGCCCCCTCCTGGTAGAAAAATATATTTGACTTGTCGCCACTGGGATAGCGGGGAACCAGTGACCTCCACCCCCAGTTGTAGAGCACATTAAGATTTTTATTTTTAAATAAATACAGTAGTTAGGATAATATGGTTTTCTGATTCCTCCTCTGTCACAGGGCTCTTTGAGCAGAGAGTGGAGCAGTACCTGGAGGAGCTGCCCGACACTGAGCAGAGCGGGGTCAACAAGTTCTTTAAGGAGTTGGGTGAGTGGACCGCTGCATCGCACCAGGAGATCACCTCCTGCAGCTTAAACTCCTGTGCAGTGCTCCAGAACCGTTTTCCAGACAACGTTTCCACACGCATTTGTAATTCTGAATTAGCTTAAAACTAATTTTCCTGTCGAAAGACTTTTAGCCTCCAGCGGTAGCTCTGAAGCTGGAGTTCATTAAGCTTAAGCCTGTGGGAGTTCATGCATTGGGACACACAGCCACAGTGTATATTAACCTCAAAAGAGCCTAATTGGATTAATACTTTTTTTGTTTTCCAGGAAGTAAAATGAAGTTTCTGCACAAAAAGAACTAAAGGAACCCCATTCTACTGTACATTTTTTACCAAATACCAACAACGGTGAAATATTCAGTCTTATTGCATAGTGTGCACATTACAAGACCCGGTACACCCGATACCCGGATAGCTTCTATATTGGGCTGTACCTAAGTTCAGATTTTGTACAAAAAAAAAATCACTGTAAGCTTGTTGTTATACCTGTTAGGCTCCTAGTTACTTTTGTAGATTAATTCCAATGGGGCTTTAAGAGTGGTTGCAATGTGGATGGTACGCAATGTGCATTTGACTGTTCCCAGAATAACCACTGACTTACAGAAGGCATATGGAGAATCAGATGACATATGAAGAGTGGCTCCACCAAGTGCTAGATCTCTTTGCCATTGTGTGAATGTTGCTTTTGTCTGCTGTCTAGCGTGTTCCACCATCGTGGTACTTTAGATGACAACCTGTGCATTAAGCAGCTGGAAGTTTATGTATATGCGTAAAGGTACATGAAGAACGTACTTGTTAACAACCCAATTGCTTTGTATCTTGTAAATTTCTAAATAAAAGGTTTTAAGAACATGTGTGAACTTTGCCTTGAACTCAACTTGATTCAGCACACACAGCTGCCAGATGAATACTTTTAGAATATAGGGAGAGAGCGCCCCCTTTTGGTGGTGCAAAGTTTCCCGTTATCTTGGTCACTGGACTGCACAGTTGGTTGTTTTAGGTTAAAGAAAAATGCAGTTATTTCAGTAGCGGGATAACAGCTAATTCACCTATGCAGTGATGACTCCCATAATCACTAAGCTGCAAAATGTCTCCAGTTACTTGTACCTTTCTAGTACCATAGTGACTCTGGGTAATACTCTCACCTCCAGTGTTGAGGGTTCTAATCCCACCTCTGCTGCAAGGGGTTTTGTGTGTTCTCCTGCAGTCACCAGGGATATTTTCATTTTTCCTTCCAGTCCGAAGATTTGCAGCTAGACTAACTGTATGGTCATACCTCGTAATGAGCTCCAACACCCTGACCAGCAAGCGGATGGCAGACTGGAGCTGCCTGCGTCGTCCCCTCATGTTCTTCATGAGAATTACTTACACCTGATCCCCAAAGTGCGCCAGCTACCTGCATTACCCAAATGAAAAATTATGACGATTTAATGTTAGCTGTCCCAGTGAAACACCAGCCCAGACTGCCTCTGAGGACTCACCACATGCAAGATAATCCACAGGATTAAACAGTATTACACTTGCATGCTAGCAGTTGTACTACCTGCGGTTGACACTAGGTAATTATCTGATTCTAAGCAGGTTTGGGCCTGGTCTGTACCTGGATGGGAGCCCAGCTGGGTTGCTGCTGGGAGAGGTGTTGGTGTGGCCAACAGGGGAGCCCATCCTGTGGTTGGTGTGGATCCCAGTGCAGTGAGGGGGATGCTGAGCTGTGAAAATGGTGCTGCACTGGGGATGGGATGTAAAACTGAGGCGCTGACTCCCTGAGGGCATAAAAGATCCCGGGGCCCCTTCCAACATCCTGATGTCCTAAAATTACCCACTGTGGGTCTCCTAATCAACCCCTATATAATAGTGATCAATACTTCATTGATCTGTGGGGAGGTCATCTTTATTGGCTACCTCTAGTTGCTCTGTTTTGTAGAACAAGTTGTCCGTGAAGGGCAGCCACCCATAGCAGCACCCAGGGAGCTGGGGGTTAAGGGCCTTGCCGAAGGACCTGCAGACGTGCCGAGGCAGGGTTTGAATCGGCGACCTTCAGATAACAGGCACACAGGCTTAGCGCACTGAGCCACACACTCACTGCCACCTATAGCATAGCTACCGTGTGGTGATTATACTGGCGCAGAACGGCTGCCATCACTCAGGCTAAGGGGACTTTGGGCATCTTGAAGACTGCCAAATAAATGCAAGTTTCATTCACTACACAGAAAACAAGCAGTGATTCTTTTTATACAATTTATTTCCAATAATTGGTATCAGATGCTTATGCCATCAGCACACAAGCTCCTCCAACTCCCTTGATCTTCTCCTCAGCCTTTCTGCTGAAGAACTTGGCCTTCACAATGACAGGCTGCTTGGGCAGTTTGCCTTTGCCCAACACCTTGAAATAGCCCTGCCAAAATAAAAGTACTTCATGAGCATGTGGTTCTCCATCCCTCTACACAACCTACAACTTCAGCGGTACCTTCTGCGCAGGAATATGGCAGCTCAGTGGTACAGATTTGAGAAAAGGTTCCACAAAGAGATCAAATGTATAATGTAACATTCTCAGAACTGTCCCATGGGAACTGAACACGTTCCAATGTTCTTCATTACTGACATTTATTTCAACGATTGCACTGCATGCATCTTAGATTATGGGGCACGGATATCATTCAAATACTACACTAGTTCGGAAACCTTTGAAATAAAACTTTGTAGATCATTTATTAATTTAGCCAGAAATTATCGAAAGGAGAATCCGAGCAGTCATCAATGCACATTAAGGAAAACCATGGAAAACATGCAGGCAACTCTCCAGTGTACCCATGAGGAGGACAGGACAGTGCACAGCTGGTTTTAACACTAATCGCGGATTCAGGATACTACTTACAGCACGCACGACATCAATGATGGGGGCGGGGCCTTCAGGCTTCTTGGCATAGTTGACCCTGGTCTGCTCACTGACCAATGTCCAGAGCTTGTCCAGGTTGATGGTTGGGCAGAACATGGTGTTCCTCTTCAGATGGTAGTGTCTCATACCGACTTTACCAAAGTACCCTGGGTGGCTAGTTGGTAAGAAAGAGATACAAATCACGTGTGCTAAGTACAGAATAAATACTGAAGAAAAAACTAAAACCAGAAACCACAGGTTCAAATACAGACAAAAACATTAAGGGAAATAAAGCAAGTTGCTTTGTGCAAAGTGATGACTCCCAACAGGTTATTAAACGCAAGGTATAACAGAAGTGTCAGGGGGCCAAGGATGTCTCTGATGAGCCTGATCTCGCTTCTTCACGGTAACTCGGCTAGTTAGATTTCACATAAAGTAAACCTTCGTTCTCAGCCATTTATAATACACCGAATCGGAATAACGTTCCCCCAGATCCCACGGCTGTTGAGTAACCAAAGGGATGCAGATTAAGGCAGTAGTCATGTTTACTGATAACAGCAATACGACACGTTTAGCTGAGTTATTCCGTCCAGAAACGCAGCCCTGAAACTCCAAGTACAACGTTGCCACAAAACTGATCTGAAATTCAGTGCAACATGCTGTGGGACATTGATTTCAGCTGCCAGACATCAGGATGGCCGCCCCTAACAGCACGGGTACCAGACACGTAGGCTCACACTTTCCCCAAAACCAGCATCACAAAAAGCCGCTTCACACTCACTATTTGTCGAAGTTGATCCTGTGGTGGTGCATGCCACCAGCATTACCGCGGCCTCCGGGATGCTTCCTGTGTTTGCCTAGGAGAAAGAGGAGAGACAAGCCGGCTCTGTAACTCAAGATCGCCGATACGCCAGCGACAAGGCACTCGCGCAAAGGACGACAAACCGGGACTCACCGACTCGGCCGTGGCCGTGGCTGACGTGCCCCCGGAGTTTCCTGGTCTTGCTGTTCCTGGTGGGCTGTTAAAAATTAGGAGGAAAAAAAAAATCACATGAACGTACAACTGAGGCGTCTCGCAAATTTCCCGCGACGTGAAGTGTACCGCCATCCCAGGTGGAGGAACATAAAACCCGGTAAAGGGCCGCGCCACCATAACATGCTGCCGTCCGGAGAAAGGAGTGTTGATATACGTGTAACATGGTACACCATTGTCGCCTACCTAGGACGTTTTATCAATTTCCATATATACACACACATATATATCTATATATATATATATATATATATATATATATAT
>JAODKE010000020.1:16792817-16808520 GCA_026779605.1 Mormyrus hasselquistii | reverse complement strand
TATCTATGGCCTCTACATGACCTGAACTGGCCTCACCTTAGATTATTTATAGCCTGTCTTTATCCTCAACTGGCCTCTTCTTGGACTATTCATGGCCTCTCATTATCCTCTCCATGGATTATTAATGGCCACTCATTGTCCTCTCCTTGGATTATTCATGGCCTCTCCTTGGATTATTTATGGCCTCTCCTTGGATTATTCATGGCCTCTCCTTGGATTATTTATGGCCTCTCTTTGGCCTCTCCTTGGATTATTCATGGCCTCTCTTTGGCCCCTCCTTAGATTATTCATGGCCTCTCTTTGGCCTCTCCTTGGATTATTCATGGCCTCTCTTTGGCCTCTTCTTGGACTATTCATGGCCTCTCATTTTCCTCTCCATGGATTATTCATGACCTCTCTTTGGCCTATCCTTCAATTATTAATGGACACTCATTTACCTCTCTTGGATTATTCATAGCCTCTCTTTGGCCTCTCCTTGGATTATTCATGGCCTCTCCTTGGATTATTCATGGCCTCTCTTTGGCCTCTCGTTGGATTATTCACAGCCTCTCTTTCGCCTCTTCTTGGATTATTCATGGTCTCTTTGGCCTCTCCTTGGATTATTCACGGCCTCTCTTTGTCCTCTTCTTGGATTATTCATGGCCTCTCCTTGGATTATTCATGGCCTCTCTTTGGCCTCTCCTTGGATTATTCACAGCTTCCCTTTGGCCTTTCTTGCATATTCATGACCTCTCCTTGGGTTGCCTTGACCTCACTATGGCCTCTCCATGTTATGTCTCACATATTTCTTTCTTGCTTGGACACGGTGTGGAGGGACACCTTTCTCAGGGTGGTGTGAATCATCCACCCTCTGCTTATTGATCAAGGAATGCTTTCTGCTGTTTGTCCAAAGACTTAGAAATAGTGTTGAACCTTATCCCAACCTTTACATTTGAATCACTTTATCTCGCATTTCTTATTTTCAATTTAATGTCTCTTTTTCTCATTTAACATCTAACAGTTCATCTATAAATCTATTTTTTTAGTTTGAAAAATCTCTTTGCTGAGGCACAAGTAGAAAAGCAACATTAAATATTTATGCTGTCAGTTCATTTTAATCTGCTGTCTTCTTTAATCTTTTGTTTGAATGTGTGAATTTTATAACAGATATTTCATTTTAATTGAAAATGAAATGAGTTACATGTTTTGTTGCTCTTAATTTTTAAGGGCAAAAGACAATACTTTTACAAGGCAATATATATTTATATCGTTATATAAGACTCCACCCTGTTTTTCTCAAATATATTTATGCTGTATCTAATGCTTGTATTTTTCACTAGGTAATATTTATGCATGCAAGGAGACAGAAACTGAAGGTAGACTTGGACCGAGATCCCAGGACGGTACCAGGTATAACTGGATATTATTTTCTGTGCATTCAAGACCCAAAAAGTGACTAAAATAAAACACCCGTCTCCACTTCTGCCGGCTCTCCAACCACTCCAGGGAAACATCGTCACTTCCCAAACGTCCCCGAGCCACGCGCGTACGGTCAGAGCGCTCAAAGACCCAAGCTACGCCAGCAGTGAAGAGGCGACGTGGCCCTCGTCTAGATCCCAGGCCTGCAGTGGGCGCTGCTGCTCCAGAGCTACTAGAGTGTTCAACTACTCAGGAGTTTAAGGTTGTGGTGCGATTTAGGTTTTAATTCATTTTAGTTAAATTGTTGTTATTCCTCATATGAATCAGCTTGGGGAACCGGAAATTAAGTCTTTTCTTTACAGCTGTGCATCTTCCTAATTTTTATGACTCTATAACCCTTTGTATCACCATTTCAATAAGTAACATATATTTCCCTCATGCATTTCAAGTATACAAGTAATATACTTGCCTTATACAGTCAGAAGATAATGAATAATGAAAAAATGTCTGTTATGGTAAATTATACCCGAGACATGCAGGGCTTGTGCCTGCAATGAGGCAGCTTGCATACTGCAATGAATTTACATACTCTGCATCAACCCTTGTAGAGAAACATTTTTACTGTATGTTCAAGACTCCAAAGAGTAATATTTATGGATCTATAAATATGTTTCCGGTTTTGACATGAATGTGCTGCCACAGGTATCAAAACACTATATTTGCTTTATTCTTGTGATCTGAACGGTTCTCGTTTCCTCTTTCACACATGCTTTGCTGCAGGGGGGACGCAGAGGAGGGACGATGAGCACAAGTGGCTCTGGCCAGTTGAGGGTGGAGCCGTCAGAGCAGCTCACAGCCAGCAGCACGCCACCACTCAGGCGACGTGAGAAGAGGGGAGCAGAAGAGGAGCCTCCTGCAGCCCCACCTGAAACACAGGCTGACCCAGAATCCAATCCAGGACCAGAGTCTGAGACAGAGGCATGCTCTGAAACAGAGCCGGAGATAGAATCAGAACCAGAACTGGAATCTGGGCCGGATTTAGAAATAGAAACGGATCTGGGAGCTCTGCAAAATCCAGAGTCAGACCAGAGTCTAGAGTCTGAGACACAGCCAGACTCAGAAGCAAATATGGACACAGAGCCAGACCTGGTGTCTGTTCAGCAGCTGGAGACAGAGGCTGATCTGGAGTCAGTGGTACAGGCAGGGTCACAGTCCAGTCTGGTGTCAGAGCTGCTGTCAGGTTCACAGTCCAGTGTTGAGTCAGAGCCTCCTCTGGAGTCAGTGATATCAGGGCTACAGGCAGAATCACAATCCCGCTTAGCATCAGAACCTTCTCTGGAGTCTGGCCTACAAGCAGAATCACAGTCTGGCCTAGAGTCGGAGCCTGGGCTCGAGGCAAGTGTACAGACAGAATCACAGTCCTGCCTAGAGTCAGACTCGGGTATGGAGGTTGAACCCGAGCTCCCACCAACCAGAGAGTTTGGTGACCACGCAACGGCAGAAAACAGTCCCACTCAGGGGCATGTCGAGATGGAGAATGAGGACTTCTGTGGGGTGTGCCTGAATGGAGGAGACCTGCTATGCTGTGACCGTTGCCCCAAGGTCTTTCATCTGCTGTGCCATGTCCCACCTCTCCTCAGCTTCCCCACGTAAGACCTCAATCCTTGTTCCCCGTCTCTCTTTTTCCACCTCTCCCAGCTATGTCTAACAGACATTCTTCTCCCCACTGGTGCTTAACAGACACTCCTAGCATTTTATGGCAAATCTTTCTCTGCTGCCCCCTAGTGGTGACTGGGTGTGTACGCTGTGCCGGGATCTTGAGCAGCCAGAAGTGGAATATGACTGTGAGAATATGCGCTTCTGTGCCAGAAATGAGAGCAAGGCACACCAGCGTGGGCTGTCCGAATGTGACTTGAGGGTGAGTATACAGACCATTTTTTCGTCGACCGCAGGCGAAATAAGGACACCTCACTTTGTGGCTCACATCTCCCATTGTGATTACACCCTGCAGAAGTGTGAGAAGCTGACACTGTCCATCTCCTGCAACATCCTGAGTGCACCTTTCCAAGAACCAGTCAGCCCACTGGTACGTGTCACTCCCTGGCGCATGACCTCAGCCACGAATGTGACTAACCAGTATCTGGTACACTAACCAGTATCTAATCACATCCGGCCAATGTTTGCAGCACCTAAGATATATGCAGACATTTATGTATGTCAGCAGGGAACTGAAAGCTGTCTTGATAGTCAGTCTGTATACAGATACTCCCAGGGTTACGATGGTGGTCAATGTTATAATATTTTAACATGGGTAAATGTTTTTTCACTTTCAGTACATTATTCAGTAAATTACATGAGATCTTCAGCACTTTATTATAAAATAGGTTTTGTGTTAATGATGTTGCCCAGCTGTAGGCTAATGTAAGTGTTTTATGCATGCTTAAGGTAGGCTAGGCTATGATGCGTGTTAGGTTAGGTGAATTAAAATGCATTTTTGCGTTATAATATTTTTGACTTGCGCTAGTTTTATCAGAACATAACCCCATTGTAACTTGAGGAGCTCCTGTAGTTCATGGAACCTCAAGATTTAGAGGTCTAATTTATCTTATTTATTTGACATATTTATTTTTCTACCCTAGGCGCGGCATTATTACCAGATCATCAAGAAGCCGATGGACCTCTCCGTCATCAGGGCCAAGCTGACCAGAAAGAGCCGTCAGCATTACCACACTCCCGAGGAATTTGTGGCTGATGTCCTTCTTATGTTCAGGAACTGCGCAAAATTCAACTACGTGAGTAGAAGTGCCCCGTTTCTGAAGCTGGTCTTGTGCGCCCCGATCTCGGACCTGGGGATTCTGACCAAGGCATCCTGTCTGTCTGATCTTCTCAGCCGGATTCAGAGGTGGCTCAAGCAGGCCGAAACCTTGAAGAGTTCTTCAGCTCAAAGCTGAATGAAATCTACCCCGACAGAACCTTCCCAGCCCTGGAAGATGACTCCGACAGTGACAGCTACGAGGAGGTCCACGGCATGGGAGTGGCTGGCTTCCCTTGGCCAAATGGGAAGGAGCACTGCCACAGGAAGAGGAAGAGGAGTCACTCCCTCAACTGGAGGAGACACCATTTCTGAAAGACTCCTCTTGGGTGTCACATATGTAGATATGGGCAGTGTGGTGTCCAGCATTTTTAACCTTTCTCATGATATTGTTTAGACTTAACCTGAGGCATGAGTGACACATTTTGAGAGGTCCGCGGGGCATTTTTTTTGTACGTAGCTTTTTAATATATTTAAGATGATTGCACATTAAGAAAGCGATTGTTATTTTTAACTGAAATCCTAAAGCTGGGGATACACTGCGAAAACTGTAACGCTGCAAATCCAGGAAGCACTTGAACTGCTATGTCGAGGAGTGATACTGCTGGTTACATTGTGTAATATAGAGGCCAAAAATTTCACTGCTTTCTGCTGTCCAGTCTGTAATTATTGACAAACCTAATTCCCTTGTTCATTTTTTAAGTTTAATTTATTTTTTTTTTTTCTCGAATCGGTTTGCTCCTGAAAAAAATCTCTCATAGCTGAATGATGAAGCAACGTGAGTAACAGTTTTGAATAGTAGTTTTAAATAACCACAATCAATAAATCAAACCCAGCAGTATTCAACTACTAGTACAACCTTGTAAATGATACATGTGTGTATACAATGTATAAATATCAAATATACACACACTCCATTCCCCATCTAACTTCCTACTATCAAACAGACACGTCACCTTGGACAAGAAGGCCTGATTATATACAGGAAGTAGCTGTTCAATTGTTTGATCAATTGATCACAATGGTCACCAGTTTGAAGGCTAGACTCATACGTTCATAAACCTTTTATGTCTGGTAGTGCTTGCCAATACTTTTGCTACTTCAAGAATCACGAATTTAATAGCATTCTTGAACTATATTGTCATGTTTATAGATTGTATATATTCATAACTTTGGTAAGCAGTGCTGCAGGCTAATTTTTAAATGTATTTGTTAAATGCTGCTCATCTTTTGTAGGGGATCCTCATCTGTCTGAGTGTGATGCCCAGCAGTGGGGCCTTGAGGTGGGGGGGGTGGGGGGAGGAACTGAGCTGGCTTTCTGACAGGGGCAGAACACGTCATCTCTGAAACAGGCCCTGTTTTTTCCAGAAGCTTAGAGCCCCCAAAATGGGTTTCTAGGCTGCCCTAGTGCATTTATGGAATTAATTAGGTTACATTTTACCATTTTATTACACAGATGAAATTCAGGGGATCCATGCTGTAGCCATCACACAAAAAACTGGTCACATGAAACTGGTAGCAGTTGAGGGCTTGTCTGTTAGCTGTATGAACAGTGAAAATGCTAATTACTCATGTTATGATCTGCTTATTCATGCTTGCTTCAATTAGCCAAATATTTACTGTGGTAAATTGTTTTTTTTTTCTCTCCACTGACCCACATAAAACATGCCCTGTGTAGTAATGAATAACAGACTGGTTTTCTTTAATAACCTACATGAATTACTGAGGTATATGGTCATGTTGACTTAGTTTGGCACGCTAATAAATTTACTCTGGATGGTACGCCACTGTCTTTAGATTGGTCTGTGTTCCTAAGTGTTTGGGTTTCAGTTCTTCACTGTCACTCCTCATCCTTCTCCTCCTGCCACGTTACTTCAGTTCTCCAGGAACCTGCACTAGCTACATCTCCTCCATTATAATAAAGATTAATGGAGCTACATCTTGGAATTTTGCTCTAAATGTGTCATTTTTATTTCAGATTCCATCGCATCATATTACTCGTTATTCTTTGTTGTTGTGTTTTTTTTTTTTTTTTTTGAAATTCTAATCACTTATTAAAATAGCTAATGCCTATTTTAGATCACTGCATTCGTTCTCGTGTCTTAGAGGATGACCCTGTCATTCTGTGTCTGGGTTACGGTCCCCCCTCCCCCCATTTCTCAACATTCACCCATCTTCTGGGGCTTGAGGTCAGAGGTCTGACAGAACGAGGTCGTGGTGTGATTCAGTTCAAGATCTTGCGTATTACTTGCACAGCCGCACTGGTACAATTTGCAGGGAAAGGAAAATCTGGCTCACTCCTCTGACTGAAAAACAGTGTGGGGTAGGATGAAAACAGGATACGTAAAAGATAAACAAAAGGCTATTGCACAGAATAGCATTATATACAGCATACATGCAAATGGCGCAGTGAGAGTCGTAAATAAATAGACATCATTGGGCATGTTTGTGTTAAAAGGTCTCAGGACAGAAGCTCTTCTTGAGCCTCTTAGCCATCAGACTGTGGAGGCCTTTGGGCATGTTCTGAAAATCCAAATGGTGTATACAGTGTACGAGTCTCCAGTCACATCTTTGTGATTTTTCGACCTCTTAACTCACCCTCCGCAGGGTCTCCCTGAAAGCACTCTTCCAAAGTATTGGTGCGTGAAGTTACAGGAGCCACGCCCCACAAGCTCAAGCACTGCAGAGCAAATTACTTTCCAGTATGTTCAGTTTCACAGAAAGTGTGATACTTTATCTCACGTAATTTATGTAATAACATTCAGCCAAGATGCTGCAATTTCTTGAGTTTTCGTGGAGACGATAAGTATCACTTGTTACCTTGTTAGGAAAACCAGTAATACTAGGTAATGCAAATATCTAACCGGCCAATCACGTGGCAGCAGCTCCATGCTTAATATCATGTAGACAGGAGCTCCAGTTAATGTTAAGATTAGAGTGGGGATATTATGTAGTCTAAGTAAATGTGACAGTGGCACCAGAATCTAAAGAATGTTTCCAGCACCACAAAGAATTCAGGCTATACTTCGTCTCCTTCACTTTGTTGAATCCTGGCCCATTTGACTTCCCACGTCTGGAGACTGTCCTCTGGAGCCATAATCTGACATACCCTGGTTTAAGATTATACCTCAATACTGGATGTTGCATCCTGAAATGTAAGGTGCACCTGTCCTGAGGTCCTTTAAACAAAAGTGAAAAACTAAATGTGAAACTTACTAAACTTCACTTTGCATAGATGTAACTGCGTCAGGTCCAATTAATCGACTTCCTTCCCCATAACATCTGACGGAAACTCCATCTGCGTGCCGCCAGGACAGCCAGGGTGCAGTGCGCTCCGAGGTGCACTTCTGATGAACTGTGATCTTAAAGAAGGGTTGGATGGGAATTAGGTCACATTAATTGGTGCCATCGTACGGACTTAAAGAGATTAATCAGACTGATATTTATTACTCCCTTTGATATTTGTACTCTGAGTGGAGGATTTCTTTCATGTCCTAATTTCTTAAATTCCAAAAAAGATTAAATCTGAAAAAGAAAGTTTTCTTTTTCCATGAGAAGCAACTTGCTCATTAAAATACCCTTTTATCAACATAAGCAGTTTAGGTCTCGCTGAAAACCAATACGATGGCTATATTAAGGCAATAAAAGGAAATGATGTTCAAATGATCCTCACGTTGGTGTAAAACTACTTGCGTTCAAAAAAATTGCAGCACAACATCAGTAACCTGATGAACCCTGTTATTAGTAGTAGTGATATTCCTGCGTGACAAATAATTTACTTGAAGACAAGTAATGTGATAGAAAAACAACAGAGCAAACTGTCATGACAGGCACGCTGCGGGGCATGTTGAAAGGGGCATGTTCAAAATAATAGCCGTGTGGAGTTTAATTGGAGAATTCATTCATTCTGTGAAAAAACAGGAGCCATTAATTGTTCTTTATTATGGAAGAAGAGAAGCAAATGTTTCACATATTGTTATAAAATCTATTTCCCTTGGAGGGACAACATAATTTGTTTAGAAGGACAATGTAATTTTGATTGGAGAGGGGAAAATGTACATAGAAGTGCAGCAAACTGTAGGAGTCTCAGCTGAAATGATGTGAAATGTTTTGTAGTGGCAACAAAAACCCAGAACATGCGGGGAAAAAAATGAGTAACTACTGTGGGTCAAAAAGTAGTGAGAATGGCAAAGATTCAGGCAACCATCACCTCCAGAAAGATCGAAGATGATCTAAAATCACCTGTAAGTACTGTTACAGTCAGAAGACGCTGGATCGAAGCTAAGCTATCAGCAAGAAGCTCTTGTAAAGCATCATTGCTGAAACGTGCAGAATGGTTAAAATTTACAAGTGACACGTCAATTGCTCCACAGAGGAATGGCCTAACATTCTGTTCTGACTGATGGGAGTAAAGTTGTTCTTTTTGGTTCTAGTGGCCATCCACAGTACATCAGGTGACCCCCCCCCGGGTACTGAATTCAAGCCACAGTACTGTGTGAAGACAGTGAAGCATAATGGTGCAAAAATCATGGTATCAGGTTGTTATTCATATACTGTAGCAATGTTGGGCCCATTTATCGTATACCAGGGATCATTGATCAGTTTGCAAAGATTAAAATACTTGAAGAGATAGTTTATGTTGCCGTATGTCGAAGAGGAAATGCCCCTGAAATGTGTTTCAACAAGACAATGACCACAAACACGGGCAACATTTTGGTTCCAGACAAAACTGATTGAGATAACCCCAGAAAGAAGCCATTTCTTTATAATTCTCATCTTCAATTAATCGGCCGCATATTTATTACATATCCAAGGAACCTGATTTCCATTAATATATGAAATTAACAGCTCTCTAATCTGATAAAGAGACTAGAAGCTTTGGTGAAATGGCTTTCATTACCAAGTGAATAGGTCAATAACAATATTCAGAGAATAACAAATCTCTGAAGGTACTCACGCAGAAGCTCGTTGATGAAAGCCTGAAATTTCAAAGGTACAATGGCAAGCCAAATGGCATCACCATATCTTCATAATGCCCACGTTTGGTATGAACAATGGTGTTCCACTCCCCCTCACAGCTCTGTGATGAAGTTATGAAGTACTTAGACAAGGCAAGGCAGGTTTATTTATGGAACAATTAATCATTTTCATTTAAACACATTTCAGTTAAAACATGAAATCAAAGTTTTTTGATAATAAAATCATTAATTGTGATTTGCCAGCCAATGAAGGTAAGTTTAATATATTAAATGCATTGTCTGACCCAGTCTATTTCTGTCTGTTTTTTTATAAGGCCCATGATCGCCTAAGTTAGTGTGTTATGGGGGTTTGGATACACGTCACGGTCCTATAGTCTCACAGACCTAACGTTAAACTCTAAAGCCTCCGACCTCTGGGGTGTGTGTGTGTGTTTGTGCACATGAGCAAGAACAAACATTTACAGAAAAAAAAACTTATAACTAAGGCTTTATTCTGTTAATCTTTTTAAAAATGTGTTTTTGATGCTTGTTACTAAACGCTGCTTTCTAGTTCCTATCCGGGGCTGCCCCCCCCCAAAGACAACGGAAGAAGGTCGATGACAGTCTTCCTGACATAATCATGTTACTAGTATATGTTTCCCCGTCTGCAGGCCTGAGTCCCCATGTATAATGGCTATAGTCCGGGGATATGCATGCTTAAATTCTTTATTAATTCTCCAAGCTGTGAAACATTGATAGATCATATAATTTTTTTATCCCTTAAATTATTAAAATAACTAAGATATTATTCTACCAAAGTTTTAAAAATGTTTTGAAGTATGTAGGTAAATACCGCTTACTATAGTTCCTATCCCGGACTACGGTGCCATCTCTGGATCGAACGCCTTCCTTGCAATGGCTTGTTTTATGAAATATGCAGAACTTTATCGGTTAGCTTCCATATTGGAATCTTGAAGATGTTTTGATGCATGTTGCTAAATACCGCTCCCTAGTTCCTACAGCTGTCAAATGTAATTAAATAAACCAAGGGCAACTTATTTAAAATAAAACTAATAAAATACAACTAAATTCTTTTATTCCTTCGATATTATTGGTTTAAAAATTTATACTAATTTGTTATACAACCGTTTAAGTTATGGCACTTTGTTCCACTAATTAAACAATTGTAGTTAGATACTTTATCCAACCCCGCAGGCCCGTAGCGGGGTGTCCAGGCCTATGCCAGAGCCCCAGAGCTGTGGTGTTAGAGATTGACTTTTATTTAAATTAGAAATATATTATTTTATACTATTTACAAATAAGATAGATTAATAAATAGAGGTAATGTGTTTTCTGCCAGGATGGGGCTGCTGGCTGTGTGCTTCTCACACCCAGGACCAGCGGTTAAACGGCATCCATTTTGTTTCATTGATGCTTCCTTCTCATGGGCTTATCTCTCATGACTCCAAAAGCTCTTGCGCCGACGCCCTGTTCCCCCCACTGTGACCAATAGCTGACCGACATGTCTAGACATGCAGTATGCATAAATCCCCCCTAAAAACAGGATGCCTGTGTTTTTACCGATGTGAAAAAGTGTAATTTCTTTAAAAATAGCTTGTTAACAATACACAGCTACTGCTTTTACCATTTAAAACTGCCAGACCCCCTTTTCACTCTAGCTAGAAAAGTTTGACACGTCTGTGACCCCGTTAAAATTACGCTGTTAAAAATTTTATTATCCTCAAAATGCATTTAAACCAGAACATTAATAAATTCATGTATTTTATTCTTTTAAAGACTATTGAACTGGCTTTGGTGTTATATGCTTTTATCTTGTAGGCCGCAGGATAGCGCCATTTCTAACAGCTATAGGCCGGGGTGTGTGTGGGATATTACGCTTGCATTCTTTATTAATTATTGTTAGCGATATGCTTTATAACACATCTTATACTTATTTTATACACACTTTAAAATTCAGAGAACTAGTTGCCTCAGCTGTTTTCAATAAATGATAGTGGTGTGTGGGGATTGTGGCTCTACGCACAAGACAGAGCAAGAGTCATTTTAACAAGGATTGGCCGCATTATTCATCGATTCTTCTTGTCGAAATGCTTCGGATGTTTTATTTTATTATTCACATTGGCAGAAAAGTGCTTCATTACTTGAAAAACGTTATGGTTAAATGGGTTTATTTGAAATAACAGGCGGTGCACCGTTGGTGCCGCCATTTTGAAAAGGGATGCCTGCGTGAGCGCGCATGCGCAAGTGCTGCCCCTCAAGGACCGTTAGTTGATGCGCAACTTTTGAACTGAGAGAGTTCATGTCGGGTTCGCTCCGTTGCGGGACAATGGCTGCCTTGATCCTGCTGTTTGTGCAAGTGTCGTAGGAACCCAGAGCGGCTATTGATGGATCTTCGCGTTGGTGAAATACTTTTTATATTTACATTGAAATAAACTGTTAAACTGATAATGGCTTTTGTATCATTTTGTTTTAAAATATATAAGTGTTTTGTTTCTTGTAAAACGACGTGCTGTATGTTAATTGGTTCCGATCGAGATTTGTGCTTGTTTAAACTCAGCGTTTACTCTTCTGACAGTGTTCCGTTCGGGCACGTTTCTACTTGTTTAAATTCCGCCTGCTCTGGCTTTTCTTTCTTTTAAAATAAAGTTAATGTTTTTCTTATTTAAACATGCTGGCTAAGTATAATGAGTTTAAGTGCTTTTTAAAATTTTAAAATACACCAGGGCACTTGTTTACTGCGGATGGAAGCCCCGCTGTCCACGCGCTAGCTTACATTCATCCTGCTATATGTTTTATTATTCCTTATAACGTAATTAAAAGTAACATGTAATGTGTTTTTATTCTATTAAAGTTTAACGGCAACCCAATCCATGTAGCCTCTTAATCACGTGACATAAACATGAATAACATATGGACATAACCACTTGACCAATCAGAATAAGGGATACGCCCCCTCCCGCTTATGACATCTAAAACGGGGGGCAATTAAATTCCTCCCATTGTACCAGATATTTTTTGGCCACCAGTTTTCAGCAGGCTCACCACTTGCTATGCAACAGTGTGTGCTTTTGCTATGCAAACAAATGCTATTGAACTACAAGTAACCACAGAAGTAGAGAAGCGATTTTTTGAAATTGAAGGTTACCGTGGTAACCATGTTGTCAACATTCCGAAGGTGATGTAAGCACAGTTCTGCTTCAGAACAAATCGGTCATTGAATGAGACGCAACTAAATATGAAGCTGTCCTCCTTAAACTGCTTTAGGCCCCCAGTGGTGGTAGAGGAGGTGGGGGAAGCATCAAAAAAACAGGAGAAAAAGGTGAAAAAGACATTTTGGGCAAAGTTTACCTTTCTGAAGAAAGGGAAAGGAAAAAAATGTGAAACACCAGAAAGTGAAGTGAGTGGCAGAGATGATAGTCACTCCATGGTGGAGGAAGAGGAGGGTAATAGAGTGAGAGCTGTGGAGAAGGAGATTGGAGTGAATATGGCACCGGTGGAGGTGACGGAGGGCACCTATGAATGCGACAATGCAAAACTGCAGCAGTTGGAGGCTGAGATTGAAGCAACTTTGGAGGAGATAGACGAGACAAAAAACAAAATTAAGGAGATGGAGGCTGCGATTGAAGCGTTGTGGAAGTGTCTTGAGGTGGAACTGAGAGTACAGTAGGTAGGTAAGACACTGCCAAATCCAGATTCTGTGTCAATAGAAATTGTGAATATTCTACAGTTAAGGAGCAAGACTGGCTTCTTGGTTTTAATGTTATGGGCTTTATTTGCTTTCTGGGACTTTTGGGTAGTACAGTTCATGTGGGATAGAACCCTAAAATCCTGACCGTACTGAATGCAGAAGAAGCAGGTTAAGAGAGTCATGTGTAGAAAGGGGTTCAAGACCTCAAGTCAAATCAAAACATAGAGAAATATTAAGAAGAAAAACGGGCAATAAGATTTTTTCCAAATAGAGACATAAACCGATAGACATACATCGTACAAACACTCATCCCGGTCATAGTCACTTGTATCGTAGTCCAAGGAGTTTAGGCCTCAAATTAGGAATACTCCATGGATGGTGCACCAGTGTGGTGCGGGGAACATGCACATACACCAATACTATAGGCAAGTTAAAGATGCTGCTTAACCTTAGTGAATGTTTTCACTCACCCCCATAAATATAACTGCCTCAGGATGGCCACCACAATCAAAATTTTCAGCTGCCCCACGGCTTGCTATGCGACCGCATGTCGTTTTACTATGCAAACAAATGCTCTTAAACTATAAGTAACGCGACAGAAGTAGTGAGAGAAGCGATGTTTTGAAATTGAAGGTTACCGTGGTAACAATGACGTCAACATTCCGAAGGTGATGTAAGCACAGTTCTGCTTCAGAACAAATCGGTCATTGAATGAGACGCAACTAAATATGAAGCTGTCTTTCTTAAACTGCTTTAGGCCCCCAGTGATGGCAGAGGAGGTGAGGGAAGCATCAGAAAAACAGGAGAAAAAGGTGAAAAACACATTTTGGGCAAAGTTTACCTTTCTGAAGAAAAGGAAAGGAAAAAAAATGTGATACACCAGAAAGTGAAGTGAGTGGCAGAGATGATAGTCACTCCATGGTGGAGGAAGAGGAGGGTGATAGAGTGAGAGCTGTGGAGAAGGAGATTGGAGTGAATATGGCACCGGTGGAGGTGACGGAGGGCACCTATGAATGCGACAATGCAAAACTGCAGCAGTTGGAGGCTGAGATTGAAGCAGCTTTGGAGGAGATAGACGAGACAAAAAACAAAATTAAGGAGATGGAGGCTGCGATTGAGGCGTTCTGGAAGTGTCTTGAGGTGGAACTGAGAGTGCAGGAGGTGGAGGCAGACCTGAAGGCAGTGCTGGTGGAGATTACAGAGGATGACATTAAGGCAGTAGTGGAGGACAGTGAATAGAATGACTATCAGTAATGCTTGTTGTTCATGAATAAAATGTAAAAAGAAAATAAGGAGAGAGTGGCATTTTAATTTGGATTGTTTCATCACATGATGTCAGTAATTGTTAAATGTCTAAAAAAGGAGATTGCATACGCGTTCTATATTGGTAAAGAGCAAGACTGGCTTCTTGGTTTTACTGTTATGTGCTTTATTTGCTTTCTGGGACTCTTGTAGTACAGTAAATGTGGCTTATAAAAGTTGAGATGGAGGTATTGCACATGCTCCTTGAATGAGATCAGACAGATGAAACACTTTGTCTGCCTGCCCCATTAACACATGCAGCCAACTTTGAATCATGTTTCACCTACCAAGCCACCTACCTACGTCCAGATGAAACTGTGAAGGCTGGACAAGTGCTCAGAGAATGAAGGGGTAGCAGCCATACAAAAAGCAGCGAGGCGAGCCACAGTCAGTCAGGGTGCTACAACAGTTATCATTGTGTGTGTGCAGACTTTCTTTCAGGAGCAAAACAAGACGATTAGTTGAAAGGACACACCTCGCTGTGCCAAATACAGATTTTTGGAAAGAAAATTTGAAGGGATCGTGTAAACATTTAAAAATGAACCCATAGCCTGCCGCTTCTCCTTTAGCCACACTACAGCCACATACCTCCTCCACCGTGAGGCAAAGCCTTACAGGAGACAGAGGCAGGGAACTGGGTGGCGTTCGCCGAGGAGGTGACCTCTGGGTAGCCCTTGGATCCGTTCTCGTGCAGTGGGAGGGGAGAAGAAAGGCTGCGGGTGTGTTTTTCTTTTCCGCTCCTCCGGCAGCTGAGAGGTTCTCGTGGGCAGTGCAGACTCTGCCTCTCTACAGCCCACAGTGGGTCGGAGCAGCGGCAGACATGAATGACATCAAGCTGGCCCTGCTGGGCAGCGAGGGAGCCGGGAAATCAGGTGAGAGCCGGGCGGGGAGAGGGCAGGCTGGAGGTTGCAGATCTTCTGCTTTCGTCCGCTTCTTTGCGTCGGTCAGTGAGTGTGGGAATGTACGTTTGACGTTAAGCAAGACGCAGGAGGACAAAAATGACATATGAGCTACCTGCCTAATTGGCACCAGTATTTATTAACACTGGGGTGAGGGAGAAAGCAATTAAAATTATGGTCATATGATGATGTATCCACTGTGCGGACTGTGGACCATCTCCTTGCCTTAACAAGTGAGTTGGGACGGCGGGTTGCGAAAAACATAGCAAAGTGAGAGGAAATAAATAGGAAATTAGCACTGCATGTAGCATTTCGGCTCTGGCCGGTAAATCCAGTCTGCAGGGGTATGTTTTATAGTACAAGGTGGTGGAAGCTTCTCTCAGGAGGAATGGAACTCATCACAGGTCTGTCCATAAAGTTTCTGAAAAGTGGAGCACTAGAGGAAGGTGAATGTGAGAGCGACAGACTCTGGTCTGCCCTGCCAAGTTTGAGGCTGGAGATCTGTATTTCACCAGCTGCAGGGGGGCTCAAGGAGAGGAGGGGGGCGGCGGCAGGCATATGGAACGGAAGGGATTGGGGGGGGGTGGGGTGGGGGGGGGAGGGGGGGTCCTTCTGCGTAGTGAGA